>PVLD010004290.1:0-127623 GCA_004027595.1 Dinomys branickii
TTTTTTTTTTTTTTTTTTTTCTGTTGTTGAGAGGATCAACGGCCTGACTAAATTTGCATGTCTGTATATGGGTCCATACATCTACAATTCGAAGATATCAATGGATAAAGCAACAACTACTGTTGAGACCATATCACCTTGTCTATAGATTAGTTGTGATTGTACTATTTTCTATGATAATGGGTGTCTGTTTGTCAATGTGTTTTTGTACTTTTATGTTTCTAAAATTAAAAAAAAAAATAAAGATATTATATAATTAATATTTCAATAGCATTTTACATTTTCCAATGCTCTTGGGAGCCTTCATGTACATGATGCTACAGATCTGTGAATACTGGCTTCATGTGCTAATCTCTAGCACAGCTATCACTGACCACTTTCTTGTTTATTTCTTATTTTGCTTTAAGTCCTAAAATAACTAATTGACATATGTGTGTGGCTTCCTCCAGCTCAACAGCATTCAAGGGCTTTTCCGGCACTACCCCTACCATACCATCAGGTAACTGGACCGAAAGCTCTTCAGTGAGCAAATGGCTTTCTAAAGTTCCTGGAACTATTTCGGGTCCTCTATCTCCTCAGCAAAGCACTGTTAATCTCTCTTCAGTAGCATGGCCATTTCATATTCATGCCTTCTTGAAACTTATGACGGTGATATGATCCAGAAGTCCTATAGCCATTTTTGGTTTCCACTATTGTACAATGAAGTAAAGAAAACAAAAAACAGCGCTGATAAGTCTTCCCAAAGAGCAGCACCTGAAAGGATGGTAACCACAGCAGAGCTCCATCAGGTGGAGAGACCGCCCTTTACAGCAAACTGCGTTGTGGTGGCTCCTCTGCTTCTGATCCAGGAACAGGCTGGGCTGATCACCCACATCCACACAGATGGGCTAAATTCAGTTCAAATTCAGTTATAAGGACCACCTTTGAGGAACCCAAAATCAATGAAAGGGTACAAGTTTCCTTTTTGATTCTAAAGTCCTATTACCTAAACTTTCATTTGAATGCATGACTAAGAGTCATTTAATGGCAACCAACTAAATGAATTAAGAGTGACCAATCTTTTTATTCATGAATTAAATTAATTTACCAGGGATTCTGAATCAATGCACTAAGAAGTCTTGGTTGCCTTGTATCATGGATAGTGTTGGAAACTGGCTGTGTACGTTTTCACAGTACTGAAATGCTCATCATGAGAAAGGGTGCTTTTTAGCATAATTATTAGCAAATCTTACTTGAACAATACAATGGGTTCATTTTTAACAGTTTCATACATGCACTATCATACCCGAATACAACAGGCTCATCTTGGACATTTTCATACATGCACATAACATAAAAGAATACTTTTTAACTACTGGAATACCAGAATTATCTTGATTTATTGGCTCTAAATGTCAAGATACTGACCTTGGTATCTTACTTTGATTAAAATTTTTTATCAAAAGGACCCAGATTTGTGTTTATTGGTTTGTCCTGTGGGGTTGGGCACAACTGTTTTAAACATGGCATAATATATATAAACCTATATATTTTTCAATTAAGTGAGGTAAAGCCTAGCATTATCACTTCATGTAGGTATAGAAATATAGTTTATTTACGAAAGTCAAGCATCTCAACTGAAGAATTATTTCTAGAAATTTAATTTTTACTATCTCAGAACACTATAACAATGCATATGAAGCAATAGTTTAAATGAAAATATGTCCCCACAGAAATCAGTATAAAATTCTAAATATTCTCTGACTTGGGTATTAAATTTACCATAGGATTAGTTAAACATAAATTTTAGATAGCTAATATGTAATATAAATTAGAAATTACTAACATATATGAATTTGTTCACACAAATTCATTGTTACTGTTCTTGCTGTTGTTTTAGATAGTGTCTCACCATGTAGGCCAGGCTGGCATCAAACTACATAGCCCATGCTGGCCTTCCATTCATGGCAATCCTCCTGCCTCAGCCTCCCAAGTGCTGGGATTACAGGTGTGTACCACCATGCCTGGCATTTTCAGAGGTTTTTAATATGATGTGTCTTGGCATGGAATTCTCTGGTTTTATCCTGTTTAAGGTGTTTTTTGGTAAATTCTGGAAAGTTTCATATATTTTTCTAAGTAATTTTTCAGTCCACCTTCTTTCTTCTCTCCTGGAACCCCGGTATCATAAATACTAGGTCCAGACCGTTGCAGAGACTCTGTTCTTTCCCCAGGGATTTCTATCTTTTGTTTAGATTGCATAAATTCCATTGTTCTTTGTTCAACTTCTTTCTTTCCTCTGTCCATTCTGTTGTTTGAACCCATGTACTTGGGTTTTCCTTTTATTTCAGTTATTATTTTTTTCAGTTGTAATTTCCATTTGGTGTTTCTTTTTTTTTTATTTCTTTGTTGAAACTTTTGAAAATTTTAATTTCAAGCCATGTTCATAATTGCTTAGGGAAGCATTTTCATTATGGCTGCTTTAAAATCCTTGCCAGATAGTGCTAGTGTCACTTCGGTGATGGTGTCTGTTGACTGTGTTTTCTAATTCAAAATTCCTTGTTCTCTATATGACAAGTGAGTTCTGAATGAATATGGGGATAGTCACCGTATCTTAACGAAGTCTGTTTAGCAGGCCTCCCTTGGCACTGCTCTGGTGGAGCAGGAAGGTCCTCCAGCACTAGCAAGCGGGAATACAAGCCCAGGGTCCTCTCTAAGTTTCCCTTCCTTTTCCGGGAAGGGGGATGCGCATCACAGAGGAACTGTTCAGGCTCCCTGCTAGACACCTGACACCGCCCTGGCTGGCAGGCCTTCCTCCCCTCTTTTCTGTGGTTTCTGCTGACACCTTGAGGGGGTATTCCCTTGTTACCTCTGTATTGTGGCAGAAGCCTTGACCCTGCCCTAGCCTCCGGTACTACCTCAGCAGGTAGGGGTGGGGTGCATTTTTTCCTACCAGGTCACTGATACGAGGGAAAAAGATGAGGTATTGTTATCCCTTGGTGACGGTAGAAATCCTCCTCCTACGGTCTTGTTTGATTGCACTGTGAGAGGGCTTGGGGTGTCTTATTTGACTGAGGATGGCTCCCCACTCTATCTTTACTGGTGTGCAGGAAGAGCAGGATATAGTGTTTTTCTGTGGTACTGGGCTATAGTTGAGCAGTTGTTGTCTGAACATTTCCTGTCTCACAAGCACATATCCTGGGGGCTTCTGTGTGTGCCCGTCAAGGTTTCCAAGTTGTAGGCTTTACCAGCTACCCAGCCTGAAGAAAGCCTAGGGAAGTCCTCCCAGATCAACACTTGGCTCCTTGAGATTCCTTGGCGGCCTGCCTCCTTTTTTCCACTTAGAGATAGCTTATGTAAGTTTTATATTTAATAATAAAAATGGGGTACTTAGAGGAAAGGATTCCATTCTTCCAGAAGCAGAAGTCTCCACAGTTCTTTTTAAATCAATTAATATAGGATTAGGGGGCTAACATATTTTATTAAGTAGATAACTTACATTATGGATTAAGAAAACTTTTTAATTGATGGCATTCTTTATGTTTTGTATAAAAGATGTTTAAGTATACTGCACAGAGGGATCTTTTAGGTAGCTCAAATTTTTAAAAAATTTATTTACAAAGGACAGACAATTATACAGTCAAAGATAAAGATAGAAAAGGGAAATTATGTAATATGTACATACAGGAAATTATGTAATATGTACTAACAGTTGTAGTACTGACTTCTATCACTTTACTGAAAGGAACAGTTAATGATTAATTATTTAATCAATCTTGCATATCTTTATTTGTTCTCCTGATAATCCACTTTGAAGATATCAATACCTACGCAACAACCACTGATTTCCTACTACTTTGTCTGTAACTCTGTATTGCTTGTATTGTTCTTATGCTATTTTGTAAATGGATGTCTGTTTGTTAATATGTTTTCCTTCTTTTATTTTTAAAATAAATTTTAAAAAGATGAAGATAGGACTTTTGACATATTCAAATGGTATCAGATAAAATATGAGAAAGAACTGAAGCTCTCAAAAATGCAAAGAAAAGCAAAATCATCTTCTTAAAATTGATGGTATAACAGTTAAAATTAAAAATAAAAAACAAAAACATCTTAACATTTTTAGGAGGATATTCAGCATTAAATGCGTGTCACGCATCAGTGGTTAAAAAAGTCAGTACCAATATGGTACAGTCAAGCCACTGCCCTAAGGAATTTACTCCGTGGAGCAGAGTGACCTACGACTGACCAGCCATGAGGTTTGCAGTATTCACTATGTCTAGGTAGATCAAGCATTGGTTTACGGGGGAGAGAACAGAGGAGGACAGAGGGAATGGGATATGCAAAGACTTCGAGGAGTAGAAGGGTGTGGGCAGAGAGAGCGGTGCGAGGATCAAATCGGGGAAGCACGGCATGGAGTCTTCTCAGGCATGTTAAGAGGTTGGACGCAAATGCAAGGGGAAGTATAAGAATTAGTTTTGCTATTTTCTTTAAGAAACTATTAAGTTGAAGCAAAATACAGAAACAAAACCCAGGGTAATTAGCCATCATACAGAAACACTTGGCCTTTTGGCTGATATATTTCAGAAAACAGAAAAGCCTTTGAAAATACATCACTACCCTGGCCATGACCTTTAAGAGCAGTGGGAACTAAGAAAGATGGGCAATGTCCTTCTGTTTGCCATCCTAGCTGTGATTTCCCCTAATAAACTACAGATCAGAAAAGTTAATTTTCATCCTGAAAATTTTTCTATACTAGACTAAAAATGTATTATTTATGTGTGCCTAGGTATTTAAGAAAACACAAAAAATGGACCACTGCTAGCATTTGGGATGAGTTTACTAAAAGAAAAAAATCATGAACAGGTCTTGAATTCATTTCTGACAATATTACTATAGTAGTGGACTGGAAAGAAGTTGGTAGCCCTAGCATATTTGTGCACCTGTCAGGATATATTCACTTGTGAAGACACAGACGCACTGCTGAGCAGCTGAATGAATCTATTCAAAAGTGCTCTATGGATGAAAGCCAGCACCACGCCATTAACTCTGTTCTACCCAGTTCACCAAATTTCTGGGTGACAGCAAGGAAACTGACACGATATGTGACAGGAGCAGAATAAAAACAGATGCAAACGCGAATGACTTAATAGCAAGTATCTTACAATTAGCCTCAATGCAAAGCCAGCCATGGAATAAAAATACAGTATCATCTTAAGGTTTTCCTTCTTTCTCAACCCGGATTTAACTGTTTATCCATAAATCCTATGACTGTACCTGAAATCAAGATCATCAGAACTTGGTATCTTTTTTACTATCTCTACTGCTACTATCCTGATTTGAACTACAACTGTAGATTATTATAAAAATCTCCTTACTAGTTTTGCTTCCACCATTCCCTGTAGTTAGTTTGCGGTGGAGCAGCCAATTATCCTTTTCAAATGAGTATCACTACTCTATTCAAACTCTTCTCATGTCTGCTCATTTAAATAAAAGGGCTTCAAATAGCTTTTTAGCCCTTTTGAAGTTCTAGCATTTTATTACCATTCCGGCTTCATTTCTATTAATCTGTCCTTACTCTGCTCGGGGGCTTGTTGAATGTTCCTCTCATGCCAAGTTAAAAATCACAGCAATGTCATGTGGTTACCTGTATTTCTGAGACAAACTGAGAAGTGCTTATCTTTCTAAAACTCCATACTTGAGTCCAATAATGAAAAAATAAGAGACAAACCCAAGTTGAGGAATGTTCTACATAACCTGAACAGTATTTCTCAACATTACTAAAGTCATGAAAAACGAAGACTGAGAAACTGTTAGAAATCAGAGGAGAGGGCACATAACAACTTTAGCTTAAAAGAACTGTCACCCCAGTTGTTCTTGCCTACTGAGCAGTTTCTTTTCCCTTCGCAATATCTACTGTACCTTTCTGTTTTATTTACTCTTTCAAGTTCTTACACTAGGGAGACAATACGGTATTTACACAGGCAGGTCTGATTTATTTCATGTATGAGTACGGTCTCTAGTTGCATTCATTTACCTATGAAAGCCTTGAGTTTATCTTCCTTTATAGCTGAGTAATACTCCATTGTATATGCTATCTTATCCATTCCTCAGCTATAGGCATTTGGGTTGTTTTTAAGATTTTGCTATAACAAATTGTACTGCTATAAATATGGGATGAGGGAAAGAAGGAAGTGAAGGAAGGAAAGAGAAAGGAGAGGGGAGGGGAGGAGAGGGGAGGGGAGGGGAAGAAAGAAAAGAAAGAAAAAGAAATTTATATTCACAAGATAGCTAAGACAATTGTACTACTAATCTCCATTGGCTTATTGAAAGGAAAATTGTTTGATCAATCTTGCACACCTGTATCTGGTAATCTGAGCAACGACTCTGAAGATAATAGTAAGTAATACAACAACCATTATTGATTTCCTATCATCTCGTTTTGAAATTCTGTAGTTTTATAGTTTTGGTCTGGTTTTATTTTTGTTATTTTCTCTCTAAAATAAAATAAATTATAGAAAAGAGGCAATGATTATATTTGTGATTCCACTTTTCCTAAACTCCTTCCAGGATTGTCCAATCTTACAGCAATGAAAAAGGTATGTGTAAAAAAATTGTGTCATATAATCCATGAACATATTTATCTATTTAATGGGGTGTTCTCTAATGCTACTAATAAAGTTTTGTAACTTTTTTATGTGGTCATACAAACTTACTTTATTTTATAATTTAGTCATATGTAACAGTGACTTCAAATTCAGTATATTTTGTAGTCAACAAACTTTTGCCATATTCTTTTTATTAGTTTTAGTAATTTATGCACAGGTACTTTTTAATGTATAATTACATCACCTGTAAATAATGAGGTTTTTCTAATTCCCACCCCTGTTAACGTTCTTGTTTTATTGCAGTGGGTGGTACCTCCAATAAAAGGTTGGAAACTGATGAAAGTGGTGACATTAAACACATTTAGTTTGTTTCTGATACAAAGGAAAAGTTTTCAATATATTATCATTATGATGTTTGTGACAGATTTTACACTTTATCAGAAAAAAGAAGTATCCATTCATTCCAAGGGCTTGTTAGTGCTCATGATACCCACTCATTGGTACTTAATTTTACTAAATAATTTTTGCATTTGTTGAAATAATGGTTGTTCTTAAGTCTGTTACAGTGGATTTTTAAAACTGGCTTAAATGTTATTCTGATCCTGTACCCCACACATACATGTTCCACAGGTAAAATTTTGTTTGGAATTTGTCTCTGTTTTAATTAGATCTCTAATTTTCCTTTCTTATAACCCTTATTTGGTATCAAGAGAGAATTATTAATGTAAACAGCTGGGGTAGCATCCTTATTCTAGACTTTAAAGGAGCTGTCTAACACCAAAATTGTCATCACTTTACCTGTCTAGTAGACTGCACCAGTTTTGCTATCTGGGCTAGAATTTCTGTGTAGAAAACAGATGCAAATAAATATTATTATACATAAAAATTTCCTGTTATTTCTTTTGGTGTGCCGTTTTATGAATTTAAACATATGTATGGATCCATGTGACCACTATTGCAACTGGGATATAGAACAGTTCCTTCATCACTCAAAAATCCCTAGTGCTAGTCTCTTATTCCACAATCTCTCCCTACTTCTAACCCATAACAACCAGTCATTTGTTATCAAGACAGTTTTTTAAAATGTCACATAAAGGGGATAATGAGAATATGTAAGTTTCTGAGACTGACTTCGCTCCATGTAATACCTTTGACGTTAACTCTGTCTGCTGCTTCTGTGACAGGCTGATCTTCCTTATGGCTGAATACTGTCACTTTACAGGTTTACAAGTTTCCTGCACCTTTTACCTGTTGAAGGACAGTGGGTTTTTATGGCCAATTTTAGGAGGCAAATATGAATGAAGAGATAACTAGAGAGCTGTCATTATTTCTGGGCACGTCCGTGATGACAGTTTTCTGCGGGAAGATCTGTGAGTGTGCTAAGGGGGCAGATTCCACCCAGTTGGCTGATTTTCTACCTAGGGAGACAGCCGTGCTTGAAAGTGGAATACTGAAGTCCATTATGATCACAGTATTGCTACGTATTTCTCCCTTCAGTTCTATTACAGTGGTACCTCGATTTGTAAGCTTGGCTTTTTCCCCTCTTCTGGCCACAGAGTTGGACAAGAACCAAATCAAATTCAATGGTTAGCTTGGTTCAGTGTTGACCTCATGGGGACATTCGACTAGTTCTTGTCCAGTTTGGTTTGTAGTCAGAATTATGGAGAAAATTGAGTTCATGAATTGAGGTACCACTGTGTTTACTTAACATATTTTGGTGCTATACAAAACTTGATACATATATTTACCTTTTTTATAACTGCTGTATCTTCTGATAATTTGACCCTTTTATCATATTATGACTTTGTCTGTTGTGATTGTTAATTAAATTCTATTTTGTCTGATGTAAGTGCAACTAATTGTCCTTAATTATTTTGGTTACTATTTTCACAGAATATCTCTGTTACTATTTTCATAGAATATGTACTTCCATCCTTTTTCTCTCAGCCAGTGTATGTCCAAGGTAGTCTTCTACAGGCAACTTATACTTGGAACTTTAAAAAAATCAATTTAGTCTCTACTTTTGATTGGAAAGTTTACTCCATGTACACTTAAAATAATTATTTATAGGAATTTTCCATTGCTGTTTTGTTAATTCTTTCACTGTCTTGTTCCTTTTTTCCTTCTTGCTATCTCTCTTCGTTATTTGAACATTTTGGTTGACTTCTCTTTTGTTATATCAAGTACGAGTCTTTTCTTTGTAAGTATCACAATGCTCAAGGAAACCATCTTATCATCCTATTTTAAGCTGATACCAATTTAGTTTCCATCACATAAAAAACTATACTTTCACTTTTCCCCTTCCACATTTTGTTAATGGTGTCCCAATCAATGTATTTTGTGTTTTCATTAATAAATTATTGTAGTTATAGTTAGTTAATACTCTTTTGTCTTTTAACTTTTATACTAGAGTAAGAAATGATTTATGCACAAGTACAGTATTATTTTAAATTCTAATAAATATTTACCTTCAAATGTTTTTATGTTGCTATAGTCCTTCATTTCTACTTAAAGAACTCCATTCAGGTTTTCATATAAGGCAGGTCTAGCAGTTTCAAATATCTCAGATTTTGTTTCTCTAGGGAAGTCTTTATTTCTTCTTCATTTCTCAAGTACAGCTTGGCTGTGTATAGCAGTTTTGGTTGGCTTTGTTTTTCTTTCAGCACCTATATGTATCAACCTACTGTGTCTTGCCTGAAAAGTTTCTGCTCAGAAATCTCAGTCAAGGCCACTGTTTGTGCTTTGTGCTGAGTCACCCCTGGTACTTTCCACAATCATTCTGTCTTTGACTTTTGACTATTAGAAATCATGTGCAGACCTCTTTATATTCAAGTGATCATGTATGGTTCTTTGACCTTTAAGGATCCAGATGTTCTTTTCCTTCTTTAGATTTTGGGTGTTTTCTACCTTTATTTCTTAAATTGTTTTGAACCATTTATCTTTCCTTCTCCCTCTGCAACTCCTTTATGTGTATTACTTTGTAGTGTCTCATAGTGCATGAAGTTTCTGCTCTGCTTTCTATTTTATTCCACTGGTTTACATGTCTCATTTCTGTGCTGGCACCATACTGGTTTTGCTACTATAGTTTTGTACTATAACTGGGAAAGCCACAATTACAGGTCTCTTATTTTGTTCTTTTGCTCAGGACTATTTTGGCTATTCTCAGTCTCTTCTGGTCCCATTTGCATTCATGATTATTTTCCTACTTCTGTAAAGAGCACCGCGGATGTTTCACGGAGAACTGTGTTAACTCTGCGTAGAGCTCCTGCTCTGACAGCCATCCTGGCAATGTTGGTTCTGCCTACCCAAGAGCAGGGCATGCCTTTCTGCCTTCTAACGTCCTCCTCAATGCCTTCTGTCAGAGCTCTAGTTTTCCTTGTAGAGGTCTTCTACCTTCTTGGTTAGATTAACTCCTAGATATCATGAAAGGAACTGTTTTGCTGATTTCTCTTAGTTGGGTTCACTACTGATCTCCAAGAACACTGCTGACTTTTACGTGCTGAGTTGATCATCTCCAAGTACTCTGGTGGGGTTTTAGGGTCCTCTATGTAAGGGATTGTACCGTCTTCCAATGAAGATACTTCCTTTACTGTGCAAATCTATGTCATGTTTTTTCTTGCCTGTTTGTTCTGGCTAATGTTTCAAAAACTACATGGAAAAAAAGTAGTAATAGTTAATACCTTTGTCTTATGCCCGAGTTTAACTAAGAATGCTTTCATGTTTTCCCTATTCAGTATAATGTTGACTGTGGATTTATCATATATGGCTTTTATCACTTAGAAGTAAAGTCCTTCCACACCTATTTTCATCAGCACTTATTTTTTATCATAAAGGGAGGTTGTATTTTGTCAAAGGCTTTTCCTGTACCTATTGAGATGATCATGTAATTTTTATTCTTTAATCTATATATGTGCTGTTTTACATTTATTGATTTATGTATCTTATACCATCATTGCTTCCCTAGAATGCAGCTTATCTGGTCATGATGTATGATCCTTTATAATGATTTATTGAATTCTGTGTGCAAGTATCTTTTTGAGGAATTTTGCATCTATGGTCATCAAGAACACTGTCCTGTATTTTTCTTTTTCTGTTGAATTCTTATCTATTTTGGTATTAGGGAGAAGCTGGCTTCATGGAATGAGTTCAGAAGCATGTTTTTCCTTTCAATTACTGTACACAGAAAAGCTTGAAAAGTTTTGTGCTTGTTGGTCTCTAAAGTCCTGGTAAAATTCAGCAGTGAATTCATTAGGTCCTGAGCTATTTGGGTAGGGTTTATAATGCTAGGTCACTAGGGATGTTCTGGAGTCTTGCTAAGCCACTAAGTTTCCCAGGCTGGGCTCAAACTTCTGATCCTCCTGTGTCAGCCTCCTATAGTACTGGTATTATAGAAATGCACCAGCCCACCTGACTTTGTCTTCACATTTGAAGAATCAGTCACTTCCTATCACCTTTACTCACTGGCTTTATAAGAAAAAGACTGTCTTAAGTCTGTTCTTGTTATAACAAAGTCTGTGAGATGAGATAATTTTGAAAGAAAAGAAGTTTATTTCTCATAGTTTTAGAGACTGAAAAGCCTAAGAATGAGGCTCTACAAAGTTTTGTGTCTCGTGATTTTCTGCTTCCAAAATGACATCTTGCTACATCCTCCACAGGGGAAGAATTCTGTGCTCTCATAGGATGAAAGGCATAGAAAGACAAAAAGGCTCATTACTTCCTTCAAGTTCTTTTATAAGGGCACTAATACCATTTGCTAGGGCCTTGCTGTCATGACCTAATCATTTCCTAAAGGCTCTGTCTCTTAATATTGTTGTACTGGGAATTAAGTTTCAACATGAGTTTTGGAGCAGACATAAATATTCAGACCATAAAAAATTCCTTCACAAGTGAGTCCCACTAGAGACTGTGGAGGCTGCTCAGAGTATTTAGATGATTGCATCAATTGCACTCCTTTCCCTGTGTCATGGCTTCTGTCTACACGTCCCCTCAAAGCTTCAGGTGGATTTTTCGACCAGTTTTGCATGCTTGTATCTGGTAATCTGAACAAATACTTTGAAGACAACAATATGCAAAAGAACAACCACTGATAAATTCCTATCATCTTGTTTAGTGAAGCTCTTTATCATTTCTAATGTTTTTAAAATTATTTTTTGTTCTCTTCAATGGTTTGATCAATCCCGCATTCTTACATCTAGTAATCTGAGCAACTTTATTGAATATGTAATATAACCACTGTTAATTCTTACCATTTTATCTCGAAACCCTGTATCATTTTTATTGTTCTTGTCTGTTTTTGTTGTTTTATTTTCTTTACAATAAAAAAAATCAGGAAGAAACAAAAAATTCATAATCAAAAAAAAAAAAGAGCTTCAGATAGAGCCACCCAATCCTTTTGGAGCTCGTATCTTGCCACAGATTGCCCTGAATGCTGTACACAGAACTATGGGACTTAATATTTTTCCTGCTGGATTTGGGATTTGCTTTGGCTCTGTTCTTTTCTGTCCCTCTATTTGTACCTTTTCGAGTGGGTATGTTTACCATATGCCATTGTATATTGGAAGTGTTTAACTTTCTTTTCATCTTCACAGGGGCTCAAAGCTAAGAGTGCCTTAAATCTCAATAGAGAACTTGGATTTGAGACTTTTCAGCAATACTGAAATGTTAGGACTTTGGCAATTCTTTGAGATGGACTAAATGCCTTTTGTATAAAGAGTTACGTATGAGTCTTTTGGGGGGCCAGAGGCAATATGTTATGGCTTGTATATGGATGTTCCACACCCAGCTTCATGCACCCACAGGTAGGGCTTTTTGCAACTGGCTGGATCTAGGTTGTGTAAATACTGGACTTAAGGGTATATGGTCTAAATTAGTCTACTGATGGGCTCAGCATAGTTGTAGGGGTGAACAGTGGGATGCTCCAGCCTGGATGTGGGCAGCACCACACAAAAGGCCTGCAGCCTAAACGGGGTACAATGGGTGCGGCGCGCTGCTGCTGCTTTCTTGCTGCCTGCCCTGCCACAGACGGTTTCTCCTCCGCCATATCCTTGTGCCATGCCCTTCTGCCTTGCAGGCAGCAACTATGGACCAAAACCTCTACCAAGTATAAGCCAGAATAAACCTTTCCTCCTTTAAGTTTGGATGTTGGGTATTCTGTCTCAGTGATGCAAAGACACCTTGTGTCGGGCAAGTTTTAAGACTGGGCATTATCTCTTGATCCTGAAAATCCAGACTTGGTACTGAAAGTCTCCCATTTAATTTTTCTAAGGGCAATGCCTTCAATTCAAGGTTGTGGGCCTTTTCCAAAATCAGCAAATTTGATCTGGCTGCTGAGATCCATTTCTGCATTTTAGATCCATGTCTGTCTGTGAACACTCAATGCTGGCCACACACAGGAACACACTGGGGTGCTGTCTGTGGTAGGCATGCGTGCAGGTTGTTGGGTACAAGCATCCCTTGGCTGGGGATGTCTACAGCTGAGTCATTCTGTGGGTTCTACAAATGGGTCTCTTGGTAGAGTCCCCTCTCTAGCTAGCAGATACTGGAGCTGGATGCACAGAATGCATGTTGTCCGCTGTGCACTCTCCCTTTGTATCTGTTCCTACCTGTACCCAGATGATTTCTGGTGAAACTAGATTCTCCTTTTGCTCTCACTTTTCCCTGTGGGAAAAAAGATCACTGGCCAAAGAGCCCTTCTTGGCAGCTGAGTGGTGTTCCTGGAGGAGCAGTAATTAGGTAATATGAAGCTGCTCTGCCTAAGCATCTACTCCTGCTATATGTTTTCCTGTATCAAGGTGTGGAAGCTTTCAACAAGACCCCAGGGCACCCTACATAACATCGTTGTCTGTAACTGGAACAGAAACCAGTGCTCTGTGGGAGAAGCAGGGCTGAAGCCTCCCACTGTACCATCTTGTTCACATGACTCCCTTACTTACCCCTCTTGGCATTTGTTGAGCCTCTGGAGTCTGGTGTTCTTCAGTTCTAAAAAAAATCTTAGCCATTATTTCTTAAAGTAGTGCTGCTGCCCTATGGTCTATTCAGCTAGAATGAGACATGCACTGGGCTTTCATGTCTCTTGTTTGCCATATTTTTCTGTTTGAGCTTTACTGTTTATTATTTTTCCCTACTTTCCAATTCACTATTTTCTTCTTTTACTTTAGCTTGCTGTTAAATCTGTTTTTGAATTTTGAATTTGTGTTACTCTCGTTTTAGATTTTTGCAAGTTCCATTAGATTTGTCTTAAAATATATTGGTTAGTTTATTCTACCACAGCACCTAATTTGAAGTTGGTCTGTTTTTTCTTTAAATTTAAGCAATACAACATTAATATTGTTTTGTTTTGTGATATGGGGAATTGAACTCACAGCCTTATGCATGCTAGGCAAGCATTCTACCATTGAGCTACATTCATTTTATAACCTGCATCATATAACTTTAGTAACTGTATAGGTATGTGTCTGTGTCTTTTTCAAAACTCATGTTGCTGTTTACTTGTTTAATAACTTTGGAGACTTCTGTAGTTCTAGATGAAGATGTATTCCTCTAAAAGACTTGGTGTTTCCTTTTACTTAGTAACTATGAGTATTTGAAGAAAGTACAACTTTATACTCAAATACAACTTAAGATTTATTAGGCTATGCAGCAATGTAAATTGGATGTTCCAATCAGTGTAAAATAGCCTGTGGTTCTAGTTTTCTGATATAGCTCTCCACCTCCCCAGTGCTTAACCAATGCAAATGTTTCATTTGCTAATTTCTGAAGATGGTAGTGTTGGCAGATGGTTTGCTTTTGCTTCACTGTTCTAGTCAAGATGTAATACATACTATGGAAAGATCTGCTACTAAGTTATTTGATTGTCCTAGGTTGTTTTTCCTTTCAGGAGGCTGAAAAGCACCTATTACATAACCTCGGTTGGGCAAATCTGAAGAAAAGAGTCTCCTATGACCTGCTCATTTACCTCTATTGGCTGGCTCCAGTCTTCTTTTAGATTAATTTCATACTATCTACTTAGGTTCATTAAAACAGTTAAGAAGATATTTTGTTTTGTTAATATTTTAAATACAGCATCATTGATTGTTTTCTGTGAGGGGATAATCTATTCAATATATTTTCAGAGATAAAACCTCTTCATTGATTTTTAATCTTTCTTCCTTAATCTATCTCATTCACCTTATCTTTCCCTTTTCCAGACAGAATACTTTCTTCTTGCTTCTATATTAAGAATTTAGATCAGTTATACAGGTGGATCCATTTGACCACAGATAGATAGGAAATACATATTAAACTCCTGCTCCAAAATATTTCCGACTCACTACTAAACAGAACCTTAGCTCTACCATTACCCAGCTATAGCTACAAGTGAGCAAGTCGACTTCTCTGAGCTCTGCTTTTCAGAAACCTAGAAGTCATATCAGTTTTCTCTACTGCCTTCCACATAGAATCAACCAATTCTTAAATATTCACCTCCTACATTTCCTTCACATAACTCTCCTCCGTTCCTAACTCAAGGGCTAATGCTTTGGTTCAAAAATTGTCCACTTACCTAAATTATTACAGAACAGCTTTATTGAAGGTGCTTCCTCTTGCCTTGGCCCCCTCTAAACTTCTTTTCCATATTCTCCATACTTATTTCTAAATTTTATTATCAGTGATGTTCTTCTCAGAGCTTCCAGGATAAAGTTCAAATTTCTTGACTTTTCATACAAAGCATTTCATATACTTCCCATTTACATCCCTGATCTCACTTTTTGTGACTGCTGTTTGTTAAAGCCTCTGTGGTTTCATGCATGTTGCCTCTGCTGCTGTAAGAGGCTTATACTGTCTAATTAACTCTTTGCAGTTCTTTAGATATCAAGGCCAGCACCATTTCTCTCATAAATTCTTCCAGTATTTCTCTTGCCCTGTATAATTTGGATACTTCTCCACGATCCTCTCACGTGATTTTTAACTTTATGTGTACATCAAACTAGAATGCAACTGTAACATATGTCTCTATTCCACTAAGCTATAAACACTTTTTGTATAGAGACTTATTCAAGTTTGCAACTCTGTTCCTGCAGAGCTTATTGAATAAACAAATGAACTACACCATAAAATGAGAGAGTGCTGATTACGTTATTTCAAATGTCCCCTGCTGAACTATTAGGTTTGCTGTATTATAGGAAGCTTCTGTTATCTTACACCTCTATTTGGACTTTTAAATTTTTTATTTTATTTTAGTTTTTATTTATTTTAAAGAGAATAATAAAAAAAGGACAATTGCAAAATACCAACACAGGCAAAAACAAAACAAAGTACAAACAATAAAAATGATGCACGGTTTCAGAACAAAATGATAGGAATTAAAACTGGTTGTTATATGTCATTACCTTCAATGAAGTTGCTCAGAAAAAAATTTCAAAACAAGCTTTTAGGAGGGTAACAATAGTTAATACATTGTGTATTTGTTACCTTTAAATTAGTTACTCATAGTACAAGATATTGGCACTTAATTGTCCAAACGATGTTAGCACAATACCCTCTTTTCAAAGAACAAAGAGAAATTAATAGTGTAACTATCTTACCTTACGTGTGTGTATATATACATAATTATTTTTGCTTTTCGTGTTCTATTTCCTTTTGAACAGTTTCTTCTCATTTCACAGTATATATTGTACATTTTGTTTTATTTACTCTTTCAGCTTCTCACTCTAGGGAGACAGTATGAGGTTTGCATATGTGAGTCTGGTTTATTTCACTTGTAAGTATGGTCTCGAGTTGCATCCATTTACTTATAAAAGTCTCCAGGTTACCCTTCTTTATGGCTGAGTAGTACTCCATTGTATAAAAATACCACGTTTTTATCCACTCCTTGCTGGATGGGCATTTGGGTTATTTCCAAGATTTAGCTACTACATATTGTGCTGCTATAAATATGGGTGCACATATATCACTGTGGTATGACGTTTTTAATGCTTCTGGGAAGATACCCAGCAGGAGAACGGCTGGGTTGAATTGGACTCCAATTCTAGTTTTTTTGAGGCATCTCCACACAGATTTATACAGTGGTTTCACCAGTCTACACTCCATCAGTAGAGAAAGGTTCCTTTTCTCCACAGCCCCACCAGCATTTGTTATTGGCTGATATCTTGATAAGAGCCATTCATTCCAGGATGAGATGGAATCTCAGCACTGTTTTAATTTGCATCTCTTGAATGACCAGTGATGTTGACCATTTTTTCATATATTTATTTGATGTTTGTATTTCTTGATCTGAGAAGTGTATATTCATCTCAGATGCCCATTTTTGGACTGGGTCTTTACATTTGGGAGGTCTGATTTTTTTGAGTTCTTTATATGTTCTTGATAGTACTCCTTTGTCTGAGGAACAGCTGGCAAACATTTTTTCTCTTGCTGTGGGTTGTTGCTTCACTCTGTTGGTTTGTTTTGCTGTGCCAAAGCTTTTTAATAAGATGAGATCATAGTTGATTCTGTGCAATCAGGTTTTATTCATAAAGACTTTGCCTTCGCCAATTTCTCCAAGTTTTACTTAGTCTATCTTTAGTAGGCAGATTTAGTGTTTCTGTTTTAACATTCAGATCTTTGACCCATTTTGAATTTAGTTTAGTGTGTGGTGAAAGATACGGGTCCACTTGTAATCTCTGGCATGTGCAGAGCCACGTTTCCCAGCACCGTTTATTAAAGAGCCTGTCTTTCTTCCGGTGAAACGTTTGATACCTTTGTCAAAGGTGGCTGAGTATTCCTGGGGTTGGCTATGCACCTTTTGATCTGTTCCACTGATCTGCCAGTACCAGTACTGTGTTTTTACCACAGTAGCTTTTTAAAAAGCATTTTCTTTTATAGTCTTTATATTAAATTGATATTTTAGAACAGTAAATTACCTTTCACTGCAGTGCCTCTTGGTCTGAAAATACAGTACCCCATTTCTGAATGCAAAGATTTAAAATAAATCAAAATGAACATTAAGATGTACAAACATCTACTTTTAAGTCTGCTCTTACTTGGTAAGGATCAGTTTCTACTTATATTCAAATACATGGAATGTTGGCACAAAACTGAAGCTGCTGTAGAAAGATTATAGATGTCCCGCGGGTCATCCAAACTCTCATTTCTCTAAAAACATAACCTTACATGATCTTAATTTTACAAAATTAAGTGTTGAGAAATGTCTACACAATAAGTAACAATTAAAATAAAATGTTTTATTTGTAAATTATGTACAGAATACACTTTATGTTCTGACAAGGGGATGGGGAAGGAGAGCCACCACCTTCCAGCCAGTGCTCTTGGCATTCCTGCTAAGACGACCATCTTCTCTGAGTTCAGCTTGGATCTCCTAAGGTGGAAAGGAGAATCTGTGGCAAGAACAAAAATGTTCTTGCACTGTTACTAGCTGGTCTTTTCCCACCAAAGTTTGAACACGGCTAACTCAGAAATTTTAAGAAATTTTCTGTTATAACTTTATAATGAAAAACAAAAGTATAACTATCGAGAACAATGAGTTTAAGTATTTTAAAGAAACTGAAATGGCTACATAAACTATGAATAATCTGAAATGGAGTTTATTCCTTTTAGTTTGATTAACGTAACAGTAAAAAGCCATGTAACTATCAAAAATGCCCTTAATCTAAAAGTCACTGTGGAAAATGCATCTTTGATAACTATCAAAATGAGACCTACTTACTGTAAAATTATCAAATGCATAAATGTATTAATGGCTTTAGACTGTACCTGTAATAGTACCAATATTGTATAAAATGAAGGACTGAATAGAACTTCTTGGCTGTCAAACACTTTCAGCAAATGGACCTAAAGAATGCTACCAGTGCCGCATGTGCAGCGTGATGACCCGCCAACACAGGAAATCTGGCCTCGTGCACTTAGTCAGTCCCCAAATTAGTCAGATTACAACTTTCCGTGAAGATTTAGGTGTTTCTCCATCACTGTCTCCTTCCCTCTCCTCTTACCACCCCCATCTGTTTGCTCCAGTTCCTCGTTTGCGATCATTGCAAAATCATTCCCGCTTCCACTACTGTGCTGGGATCTGTCGTGCCCCCTCCTGTCGCTGTCTGTGTCTGAATGCTGTTCCGTGATTTCTTGCTCCTACTTTTCCTTCCTTGTCTTCCTTTTGCTCACTGTCTGACTTTTCCTCACTGTCAGACTTCTACTGTTTTTTGGTTTCAGGTTTTTCATCTTTCTTTAAGTCTGCTTTTGGTCCTTTGTAGGCATGTGTACAGAGAGGCCTGAAGGAATCACTGAAGCCCACGTCAGCAGTCAGGTTAGGCAAGAACCAAAAGTGGTGCCCTCCTCCAGTTATAAGCCCAATGATGAGAAACAGAATGCAATGAGCAACAGCAAAGAGAAGGATGCTGGCTACGAAGCAGCGTGCGCCCACAATGAGGTAACAAACACCTATTCTCATTTCGGTTGGCCAAAGTGGGGAGAGGGTGGCTGCTATTACTGCAGTCAGAAGAATTATCCCATGACAAATGTTTTGACGTGAACTGGGTCATAGATCCACACGCAGACCTCAGTGCCATCCAGAAAAACTTGGCCAACGAGTGCTTCAAGTCTGAATTTTTTCTTAGGTTCCTTCTCTTCCTTTCTCGAGGCTTCCTTCTCACCATCCTTTTTTCTCTTTTCCTTTTCTGTCTTTTCTTCTTTTGTATTTTCTTACTTTTTTATCCTTTTCTTTTCCTTTCAGTTTTTCCTTTATCTTTTACTTTCTTTATATCTTTATCATACTTCATTACTTCAAGTGCTCAGTGAAAAAACTGTTTCTTTAAAAGCCTGTTGCAGTAGTCAACCACAGTCTCCCTGGCTGGAAACAAAGCTTTCTCTCCTTTCTTGGATTTTGCCCGCTTTTAATCCAAAAGGCAATCCATTGCTTTTGATGCTGGATCCACTTCTTGCGCCCCGTGTTCCGTCATGTTGGCCGCTCTGCCCGGTTCCTTCTGATGTGGAGCGTGGAGCGAGGAAGGGGAAGCCCGGTGTCAGCAGTGTACTCCCGCGGGTCTCTGTAGTTGCCTGCTACGAGAGTCGCTGGGATGAGGCCAGAGTCCAGAAGTGGACCGGAAGACCCCAGGGCTTGGAAGAGGCTGTGCTTCTCAACCCTAAGTCCACAGTGGCTTAATAGTATAATTTCAAGTCAGGGATTGTGATGCCTCTGCCTTGCCTTTGTTGCCCAGAATTGCCTTTGCTATCCTAGGTCTCTTCTAGTTCCAAATAAATTTTAGGATTATTTTGTCTAATTCTTTGAGATAGGCTGTTGGAATTTTAATCAAAATTGCATTAAATCTGTATAATAGTTTTGGAAGTATGGCCCTTTTCACTATACTGGTTCTTCTTGTCCAAGAGCACGGGATAGCTTTCCATTTTTCTGATATCCTTTTCAATCTCCTTTTTCAGAGTATTGTAGTTTTCAGTGTAGAGTTCTTTTATATCTTTTGTTAGATTGACTCTTATTTCTTTTTTTAGATGCTATTGTGAGAGGTGTTGTTTCCCTAATTTCTCTCTCAGTGAGTTTGTTATTCGTGTACAAGAAGGCTACTGAGTTTTGAGTGCTGACTTTGTACATTGCTACTCTACTGAATTTGTGTATTAAATTTAGCAATCTTTTAGTGGAGTTTTTGGGATCTTCTATGTAGAGTATCATGTCATCCACAAATAATGATAATTTAACTTCTTCCTTTCCTATTGTTTTTTCTTTTATTTCTTTCCCTTGTCTAATTGCTCTGGCTAAAGTTTCCAGGACTATGTTGAGTAAGAGTGGAAACAGTGGACATAGCTACCCCTGCTTTGTCTAGTTTCCGATTTTAGAGTGGAAGCTTTCAGGTTTTTTCCATTTAGTATGATGTTGGATGGTTGTTTGTCATAGATGGCTTTTATCAGATTGAAATACAGACCATCTGTTTCAATTTTCTTTAGGGTTTTTATCATGAAATGGGTACTGGATTTTGTTAAAAGCTTTTTCTGCATTTATTGAGATGATCATATGATTTCCTTGGCTCTATGAATATTGTGGATTACTTATTGATTTATGTATGTTGAACCATCCCTGGGATGAACTCCACTTGGTCATGGTGTATAATCTTCTTGATGATTTGCTGGATTCTGTTTATCAGTATCTTATTGAGGAGTTTTGCAACTATGATCATTAGGGAGATTTGTGTGTAATTCTCTTTCTTAGTTGGGTTTTTCTCTGGTTTTGATATCAGGGAAGGATGCTTCCAGGAATGAATTTGGGAGTATTGCTTCCATTTCAAATTCATTAAAAAGTTTTAGTAGTTAGTAGTATTAGGTCTTCCCTAAATTTCTTATAGAATTCAGCAGTGAATCGGTCAGGGCCTAGGCTTTTCTTGGTAGTTTTTAAATTACATCTTCAATTTTATTGATTAATATTAGTTTATTTGTAATTTTTATATCTTCTTGATTCAGCTTTGGTAATTCATATGTATGCAGGAATCAGACCATTTCTTCTGCATTTCCACCTTATTAGAATACAAGCTTTCAAAGTAGGTATAGATGACCTTCTGCATTTCTGCAGGGTTCATTGTGATTTTATTCTTTTGTAATTGTGTGGATGTCTTTTCTTTCCTTTTTTCATAAGGTTGGATAAGAGTTTGTTGATTTTATTTAATTTTATTTATTTAATAAAAAAGATTTTATTTAATCTTTTAAGAACCAATTCTTTGATTCATTGCTTCTTTGTTTAATTTTCTTTGTCTCCAGTATATTAATTTCTACTCTGATCTTTATAATTTCCTCCCTTCTCTGAGCTTTGTCTTAGCTTGCCCTTCTTTTCCTAGAAGTTTGAGGTTCACCATTAAGATGTTTACTTGCACATGCTCTGTTTTCCTGATATGGGTATTTGCTGCTATAAACTTCCCTCTTAGGACTGCTTTCATTGTGTCCCATTAAGTTCTAGCATGTTGTATTATTATCGTTTAATTGTATACTGTCTAATTTCTTCTTTAATTTCATCTGTGACCCACTGCTTGTTCAGAAGGGTAATATTTAATTTCCATGTGTTTATGGAGCTCGTGTTTCATTTACGATTGATTTCCAATGTCACTGTACTGTGGTCTGTTAATATGTACGGGTAATTTCAACTCCTTTGCATTTACTTAAGCAAGTTCTATGCACTAGTACATAGTCTATTTTGGAGAACATCCCATGTACAGCTGAGAAGAATGTGTATTCTGATGCTGTGCAGTGGAACACTCTATAAATATCTACTAAATCCATTTGTTCAAAGTTTGGTTCAGTTCTAGTATTTTATTGTTAACGTTTTGTCTAGTTGATCTTTCTGAGACAGTGGTTTACTGAGATCCTCGAATACGAATGTATTAGTGTGTATTTGATTTTTCATGTCTGTTAATATTTGTTTTATATTTGGATGCACTGGTATTTGGTGTGTATATATTTATGATTGTTATCTCTTACTCTATGTTCCCTTTACAAGAACGTAGTGATCTTCTTTCTCTCTCTTAATCATTCTTGGCTTGAAATTCACTTTGTCTGCAAATATAACAGCTACCCCTGCTTTTTTCTGGGTTCCTTTTGCATGGAGTATTGTTTTCCATCCTTTGACATGGAGTATTGTTTTCCATCCTTTGACAGCCTCCGAATTTCTTTTTGAATTAAATGTGTTTCTTGTATGCAGTATATTGTTGGATCTTGCTTCCTGACCCATTCTGCCAGTCTGTGTCTGTTGTTTGGCGAATGGAGACCACTAATGTTGATTGTTATAACTGAGATGTATTGACTTATCTTTGTCATGTTGTTTTTATGTTGTTGGCTCCCCCCTTTTTTCCCTTCCCTTTGTTTAACTGTTTACCTTGCTTGGGGGATTCCTCTTGTTGGTGTTCATGGAGTTGTAGTCCCTGCTACCTCTTTCTAGAATGTCCTTCAAGACATTGTGGAGTGCTGGTTTGGTGATCATAAATTTCCTCAGATGTTCTTTGCCATGTTAGTGTCTTATTTCTCCGTTGGTTTTGAAAGACAATTTTGTGGGGGTATATCAATCTGGGTTGAAGGCTATTTTTCTTTAGAATTTGAAATACTTCACTCCAAGCTCTCACTGACTTGAGGGATTGTGCAGAGAAGTCAGCTGTGATCCTGATGGGCTTCCTTCATAGGTGATTTGTTTCTTTTCCGTAATAGCCTCTAAGATTCTATTCTTGTGTTGAATTTCTGGAATCTTGATTATGACATGCCTGGCTATAGATTTTTTTTGTTGTTCATGGTTAATGAGAGTTTTATATGCCTCACTTTTCTATATATCAAATTCTTTTTCCCTAGCAGGGAAGTTTTCTGGTATAACATCTGTGAACAGTTTCTTTATATTATTTGTGCTATGTTCTGCTTTTTCATTGACTCCAATCAATGTTAATTTTTCTTCTTTGCCACATTTAGAAGCTGCTGGATTGATTTCTCATGATCTCTCACCATTTTAAAGGAATCTTTCTTTTCATGATTGTTAACCACAAGCCTGTCTTTTATATCTGAGATTCTGTCCTCACATTGGCTTAATCTGCTGTGAATACTTTCAATGGAATTATTATTCTCCTGGATATCTGCTTGAATCTGCCTTATTGATTCCATTTCTTTCCTATGTTGAGCACTGATAGCTTCCATAATTTTCTTAAGCTCATCTATTTTTTTGTTTGTATCTGCACTAGCATCACTAAGTGTGGTTTTCATTATGGATACTGTCTCTGTAGTTATCTGAGAAATTATTTCTGATTTAATTTTGTCTGGTACCTCATTCAATTGCTTTGTTGTTACTACTTCAGAGAGGCCACATGGGTAGCTTTGGGACTGTCCCAACTCATTGCTCCCTGGGTTTGCCTTTGCTGAAGTGCATGTCTGGGGATGTATCTTTTGTAAGCATCTTCTCTTTTTCTTTTCTAATTTAATTTCTGAGATGATGCTTATAAATTGCCTATGGTGGATTGCTTTATTGCTAGTATTCAGAACCCTTAGGAAATGACTACTTCTCTGAGATATCTTCAAGTTGTAACTGGTCTTTGGGTTTTGAGTCTGTTGCAAGATCCTATGTCTTCAGTTTGTTGGCGATGAGAAGTTGCTGACCATTTGACCCAGCCCATGGTTCTTTGGTACTGTGGTGCAGTATTTTCTATGATCCTCAGTCAATCTCAGTCTTGGAATAACCATGAAGAATAGCTGCTCAGAGCAATTATGTCACTTTTGGCTAAAGTGGTACCATTAGCAACAACAGTAGCAATAATCACAGACTAGAAAATGACAAGTTGAGGTAACCATTAATTTGCCGCCTTTAGTATATGAACTAGAATTATAGTTATATAATCAAATCTAAAACAGATCAGAAAATTATATGCAGTATTTAAGTCCTTAGGATGTGAACTTTACCCTCAGGGTTTAAAATTTCAAAGAGGATAGGGAAAAAATAAGAGGTAGAAGAAGAGGAAGAGATTAGAAGCAAAGCTGGAAGACACAGGGGGATCACACAAACTTTGGGAAACTGGCACAGAAACGAGGGAAAGACAGAAGGAAGAGATTAAAAAAACAGAATAGAACAACAGCCACAAAGAGGCTAAAAACGATGTTTACATTCATAAAAAGATCAAACAATGAAGGAGAAAAAACAAAAACTAAAAACAAAGCCACCACCATAGCAACAACAAAAAATGAGAGAGAGAGAAAAAATGTTCACTTACAGTTTGTCTCTGCTATCACTGGTAGATACCATGTGGAGACAGAGTCCTGATCTATGCTGATCTACCCCAGCAAGCCAGAGTAGCTTTTTGGCAGGGTAGCGGGTAATCTCAGTGAGCCTGCACCTTCTGGCTGAGACTAGACCCATTTGGCCTGCAGCTGTCAGCACACCTTCCTGAGTCCAGTGCCTGAGTCCAGCTGGGGGCTGCTAGATGGAGACAGCAGCTGCTCTGAGTTCTGAGCTCAGCCAGCCCCTCTCCAAGATGGCTCCCAGCCAATCACTATCTTGCACAGGATGACTCAGCCCTCAGCACTCACCACCAGCTTATGCAGTCCTTCCCATCCACTGCTCCCCTCCACTGCTGCATCTTTTCATGGAGGGCTCTAGGGTCGCCAGCAGTAACTGTGTGTCTGCAGTTTTCAATTGTCCCTCTCCTGCAGTGAGTCCCATCTCAGGGAGAAGGCACCACAGGCTCTCTCCTTCCTCTTTGTTGAAGCTTCTCCTTGCACTCTCTCTGTGGGCTTCAATTCGCACCTCAGACCTTCCTGGGTCAAGCAGATGCACTTCCCTCCCTGTCTTCCTCACGTATTCCAGCATCTGAAGGACAACGCTCAGACAGGCTCTTTCTCTGCCGCTCACCACTCCACCATCTTGATGCCCCAACCTTTATTTGGACTTTTATCTATGCTTCCACATTTCATTATCCAAACCCTCTGACCTGCATGTTTGGCCTGTTTCCACAGGTTCTCTAAGCTTTAGTTTTGATGCCCTCACCTCCCTGGACTGGACTCTTGCTGGGCGGCCTCTTCTCTGACTGAGCTTGTACGTGAGTTGTTACGTGCTTTTCTTTACTTTACTGATGTCCTTGTTCCTGATCCCCAGCCTCCCTGATTCATACCACCAGCCAGTCTCACACCCTAAAAATGTAACCCTGGTGCTTACACTTTGATATAACAAACTAAATAATTTAACTAATGCATTAAAAGTATAGAAAGGAGCAATTTTATAACTAGAATAAAAGAATTAAGTCCAATTCCTCCATCTGACTAATGAGAGAGAGGATTGAACATTTAACCTTCCAGAAGTGGCCATCAGTAGAGGGTCTCCTTACTTTCACTGCTCCTTCCACTCACCACTCTTTCCCAGAATGAAAGCAAACATTTTACTTCAATAAAAATCTTAAAGCAGCTTGAAGAGCCAATTCCTTATAAGACCCGGACATATATATACAGAAACTTACAAGCATAGTGAAAATACTCCCAATCCATGTGCGGGATCTTTGCACAGGAAAACTGTACTGCAATAAAATAGTTTCTAATTACATTCTTCACTTGGGGGGTCATAATATGAACTTAAATGTAGGCTGAGTTATATCAACAATATGGGGAAAGCTGGTTAGAAAAAGCTACTAAAATTCAATTTATTCTACAATTTTTATTATTCTGGTTTGCAATCTACTTTTTATAATAAGTAGGATATGTAATATTAAAATACAGTCGTTCATTTCAACCTTTGCATTCAATGTATCTTTTCAGTTAGAATACACTTTAAAGAAAGAATCAAGGGAGTAGAACACTGTGAGAAATGAAACTTACCCTCATCTTCCCAGCTGTCGGCAGCATTCCCATCCCCTTCGCTGACCCCTGGTAACACTGTCTGGCCTGCTGGCAAGTCATTGTCTGGCACACCATCACCGTCTGTTGGATCTGTAACACTGTCTTCTTCCACAATATGGAGTTTGTCTTCATCGTCTGAATCTGAATTTGTTTCTACCACAGTATTATAATTTGTAACTGCAATGCAAAAAAAAAATGAATTATCAAAACTAGTGTAAAACTAGTTGTTACATAACAGAAAAACAAAATACAAATGATACTTAAAACATTGTAATTCAATGTCTTCCTTTAGACCATAATATATAAAAATAATTTGCCAACACACACATATAGCACTTATTAGGTAGCAGATGACAAAAGCAGTAAAACAACAGTGATATGTTTATTGAACACTTACAAAATGTACAAATGCTTTATAAATGCTCACTCATTTATACAACTTTATACTAATAGAATTCTACTACCTACTACTAATAGTTCTATTTCACAGACATGAAAAATAAGGAAGAGAGAGGGTAACTTGTCTAAGATCATACAGCTAGAGAGTTAAGGGGCCTGGATTTGAAACCCAACAGCCTGAGTCCATGTTCTGTGCTCTTAGGGTACTGTGTTAGACATGTTCTCTGACTACAATTAGCTTTTTACATATAAAACTTTACTATGTACAGTTAGACTTTCAAAACTTTGAAGTATTACAATTTAAGAGGTCATTTTTCCTAACAACATTGTTATCAAATTTACCATAAAAGTAATGTATCACTGAGTTTTCATTATAGTATATATTTCATATTAATCCAATACTGACCTTAGAAAGAATTAATCTATTTAGTCATATACTGTGTAGTGAAAGCTTTCAAGTAATGCTCCTGAGTTTGTAATTCTGAAAAAATGACATTCTAAGGTTTTCAGACGGTAAT
This sequence comes from Dinomys branickii, assembly GCA_004027595.1. Taxonomy (NCBI): domain Eukaryota; kingdom Metazoa; phylum Chordata; class Mammalia; order Rodentia; family Dinomyidae; genus Dinomys; species Dinomys branickii. The sequence goes on from PVLD010004290.1 coordinate 26,816, forward strand.
CTATCCCATAATTGTTAATGAATTTCAATGAAATTTAACTAAAGGATTATAAAGATATGTAATTATCCTGAATTATTTCTATCATTTATGGAATCCATAAGCAATAGTTGAAAATAAAATTCTCTAAAGCAAATAATCTAGAATAAACAATGTTTTCCTTCCCAGGTCCTATAATAATCACTCTAACTGAAAAAATATTTGGTAGTTGATATGGAATTGTCACTGGAGTATCTCTTTTCAACTATTTGCAAAGTGATCTTTATTTGCTAAGTTTGAGAAGAAGGGAGAAAAGAGGAGCTTTACTTTGTCCAGATAATCAAGCAATAATTACTTCGTTATTCTTTCCTTTGCCTCAAAAGAAAACCACCTTAAATGATACTTATATATATTCTTCTCCCTACATAAATAGGTGTGTGAATCTTCCTCTCCCTCCCTCTTCCTGTCTCTCTCTCTCTCTCTCTCTCTCTCTCTCTCTCTCTCTCTCTCTCTCTCTCATAAAGCATAGGTTAATATGTAAAGCTGAAAGGAAACAACCCAAACGTCCAGAGATTCTGCTTGGGAAGACCATGGGAAGACTCCCTTGGTGCAAAAAAGTACTGAAAGTACCACTGTGTTCATAGTAGGAATTCTTCACTATCTTGAGTCAGGAAAAAAATATCATTTTGTTGTGTTAACACTGAAGCATGAATATATTTTTCTAGGTCTTTTCCCAGGAGGAAATGGTTTTCTTCCTTTATTATAAAGGTATGTTCACTGTAAAAAAATTTGACTATAAAACAGGCAAAGTAAAAGCATCCCTATTTCCCTTCTTTAATCTACTCTAGAAGGTAAAAAATTATAGCAAAATGTCTCAATGCAGTAGATAGGCATCATACTAATCATTATCACATACCTTATTCTATTTATTGTAATACAAACTTGACCTCATACATTGATAGGCATCTTGCATTTTATATAAATCATTCTGCCCCTACATAAACCTGTCTGTATATTTAAGAAGATGTATAGAATTACACAAGACTATTTTGGTGCCTTTCTTGCTACTTTACAGCTATTTGCATCAATACATATAAAGCTGTCCTGTTTTCCTCTGAATGGCTACACAGCACCCACTGTACAGATATATTTTAGTCAAACATCTAACAAAGTGTTTCTAGAGGTAAGCACTAACAATGGTGTCATCATAAATTTTTATAAATACGTATCTTTGGCCATCCCTTCAAGTAATTTATCAGACAAATTATAGGGGCGGAACTGCTGAGTCAAAGGGAGTTGAAGTATATATTGTTCAACTTCTCTACAAATGTTTTTTATAGTTTCACAAATATTACTTGAGAAGATCTATTCAACACTGAGTGTAGTAAACATTCTTTTTACTATGGTAAAGGCAAAATGTGAATTAAGATGGAAACATGGGCAATTCATTACACTTCAGCCACGGGAGGAGCACAATATGTAGGAGTATGGGGCAAGGTTTTCAAAGGCTGGTCCACAGCTGCCTACAAGGGGTTTCCTGATGGGTCTTTAACTAACAGTAACTAACTTACATGAGTACATGCACATACACTTGAAATAGGGACTCTTACCGGCAAGTGATGCACAATGTCATTACCTTTCAATTTTACTTTGAAGGGTTCCTTACTGGTAACCTACTAAGTGACTTGTTAAAGTTATTTAAACTTGGCATTTATATACTATGCACTAAAATTAGAATATGGCTAGTGTTCAATCAATTCTTAACTTCAATAAGACTACCACACAGTTTGCCTTACTGCAAAGCTCTCACTATGCTTGGAAATGGTGAAACTATGTACGGATAGCTAAAATTCTTGCTATTTTATGTAGGGAGGTGTCAGTGCTTGTTTGGTATTCTGAGTTGACCATGGCTTCATATTGGTGCTGTTGTAACTTTTTAATGATGTAAGATTGTAATTTAGCATTATCATGATCATTTTTGTTACCTGTAGGTTGTTTGCGTGATCCTAGGTTGTATGTTTAATATATTTATATTTGGAATATTTGGGACTTGTTAAACTCCCCAGAATGAAGCTTTTGGATATATATGTACTATACTTCAAATACTTGTTTGTATGCTTCATGCTTTTCACTGAGCGCTTTTTAACCTGAGCTGCAGGGTGTTCTCTCTTGTCTGAATCAATATAGCTCACAGTGCTCAGAAAGACCACCTGCCAGTATCCAGGACTCGAGCACTGTGATGTAGAAGAAAAGCTGTCATTGTGATGTAGAAGAAGTCAAATATCCCAAACACAAAGACTACATGTATTTATACTTATCCTATAAATTTTCCCAGAGCATATCTTCATAATGTGGCATAAAGCTGGCATAAAAAAGTCCCAAAAAGTAGTATGTTTTGTTAGCTAAGACGGGAAAAGGACAAAAAACTATTCCCTAAGGTTTTTCTTTTAAACACTACCATTTCCTTCACAGTCACTTAGCTAAGAGAAAAACCAGTAAAAACTGCTTATATTGATTATTATAACTTAGATACCAGGCAAGCTTTTGTGTGTCTGGGTCTATCCTTCTGCTTATAGGCCTTTAGGGCTAATATTCACCACCCTAAAAGGCACACAAAATAATGTAGGTCTCAGATAAGTTCTAACAGCCAGTGAATGTATCAGCTGCCTCAATTTCCTACTCATCCATCTCCAAACCTCTGTACTGTTGACTCGTCAAGTAAAAATACGCTATTGTTTGTTTGACGAGTGACATCCTTTTTTATTTTAATGGACATATTTGTACTTATAGGGTACAGTACTAGGTTTAATATACATACACAATATATAACAATCAAATCAAGCTAACTAGCATTTCTATATCCTCAAATACTATCACCTTGATGTGTTGGAAGCCTTAAAACTTTTCCCTAGTTATCTTGAGATGCATAATTAATTACTGTAGACTGTAGTTATACCCTGTTGTCCTACAGAATGTTAGAAGTATTTCCTCCCCCTCAACTCTGTGTATACATGGGGGCAGTGTATTCTTAACAATCACAGATCATCATCCCTATTCTGAGTTTTAATTAAACTAGCAAAATATCAAGAAACCAAGGATAAAAGAAAATAGGTAAGACAAGCAGGTTTTCAAATCTTTAAATAATTTAAATTTAAAAAAACAAAATTTTCAATCAATTCTGTTTGTCCTCCACTGTTGAAGACACACTTACTTCTGGTGGTATAGTTAGTTATTACCTATAGATGCTAGTGCTGGTTAATGCCAGACATAACAGCATCAGCTGCACAAGGCACCTGCATGGATGCCTTGCACTGCCCTTCATGTCCAGCACATAGCACAGAAGTCAGGGTGCTGTTGCTGCTGCCACCGCCATCACAACCACCATCATCATCATCACCACCATCTTAGTCAATCTTTAAGCAACTTCTAGGAAATAAATGCTATTATTATATTTCTCTGTAGTAGATAAAAATATAGAGTAGCTAAGTAACCTGTTTGAAGGAGGTAGATATTAGGTTGTAGAGCTGAACTCAAACCCTGGTCTGCCTGGTTCTGTAGTTTGTTTCATGACTGGAAATTGTTGCATTAAGGATAAGGAGTCCTAAATTTGATTTATCCTATTCTGGGGACATGGAGTTCTTTACATAACAATATTCCATGGAAAACATTTTCAAATAATTAAGGACCCTTAACCATTAAAATCTCACACTAATGAACAGTACACTCTGGGATAATATGATCATAATCAATAAATTTTTAAACAACTAACATTGCTTTTACACCTGATTGCACGTAGTGGTGTATCAACTGCCCTAAAGTCCCATGTAAATAATTATTTAAGTAATATACAACCATAATAAAATGATTAAATGAATTAGATGAATACGGTTCTAAAAAAAGCAGTACAATTCCAACTTTAGTCTTTATATAGCCATTCAAAATGCTTTATAAATAAAGAATCTCACCATAATGGTTTACTATGGCTTTTAATAGCACGTTAGGCCCACATGGAGGAAGACACTTATGGAGGTAGTAAAGGAAGAGGGGATAGGTAAGCTTCGAAGTTTTTGTATCAGATTAGAATGGTGATTTGTACTGACTAGAGCATAAGACCCATGCATGTTCTGACCTACACTCAAGTGTGCAAAAGCTCTTCATTCCAGAGATGCTGCTGCTTAGAGCATGACACAGTATGTGCTTAACCTCACCGACTCCCACATGGCCCTAAACACAACCTTATTCGCGGGATGAGGAAAACGTAAAATTTTACTTAGAAGTGACATAAGACTGATCCTCAAAAACTAAGACTACTTTTGACAAACTCATTCCATGTATTTCAGATGTCATAATGTACAAAATAACTACACAAACACATTTTGAATTGTGTTCTCCAGAGTTAGTTTTAAGAAGAAGGATATTTTATACATGTTTGCAGTAGGCTACAACTAACACAAATTTAGGCATAAGCCCTGAGTTCATACACAGAAAGGTGGAGACATTCAAGAGACACTCAATGAGCGTTTCTATTATTTCAAAACATCATTTGGGACCAAAATAACCTCTCTCTACCTCTATCCCCTCTCTATACACACAGTATTTGGACTCAAGTAATTCACAATAGTTTATCAATAATCTTTCATTCATAAACTATCTTTATAAAAAGGTTGTCTTTGAATTTACATGAACTGTTACTTACAGCATATAAGTAGTGTGACAAAAACCCGAGAAAAGTATGAATACAGAATCAAAAATACAATTGCAGAAAATACTGAATCAAAAAGTAGAGAAGATATATGGTGGATTAGTCAATCTAAAAGCCCAATCATTAAAGAACAAATATAACAGATAAACCACTAGCCCACTTGATTGTGAAGAAAAATTAGCATACCCAAATATTCACTATTAGAAGGCAAATGGGGTGGGGTGTGCCTTAAGGGTAGGGTGTTTGCCTAGCATGTACAAGGCCTGAGGTTCAATCCACAGCACCAAACAATGAAAACAGAGTTAAAGTAACTATAATTATAAAAGAATTTAAGACACTTTATCAATAAATACTCTTCACAAATCTAAGCAATTTGAAAAATGAGATGACAAGCACAGGTAGATCAAGGAATTGATTTAGAACTTATCAAAGAGTTAACCACCCCCAAAACTGCTAGATGTTTTCTCAGGCAAATTACTTCAGAATTACAGAAGAATGAGAATTCTGCTGCTTTTAAAAGAGATAGAAAAGCAAAATAGTCTGATTTTTTTCTGTAGTTGCATACACTCGCGCGCGCGCGCGCGCGCGCGCATGCTCAGTTTCACTAACAATGACAGGCAGTTTGAAGTAAAATATTAAATCCATTAATGCATAAAATAAGGTAAACATTAGGAAATATATGACAGTTCATTACATTAACATAGTGAAAGAGAAACAATGACTTCTGTAGGCACTGAAAGACAATTAAAAAATAATTTACTATTCTTTGCTAATAAATACATTTTTATAAAAACAAAGCTGAAGTTAGTATCACAATAAATGTTTATGTATCAGAGGCATTTAGAAGATAAAGATCCATACTCTTGCTAATACTGTTCTAAAAAAATAAAATTTGAAAAGAAAAGGTATAAATATTGGCTAAGAGAAGGCAAAATTATTATTTATAGTTGACATGATAACATTTCTGGAAATTTTTTAAAACATTGCAAAACAATTAGTAAGTAAATATGATGTATGACTGCATATGCAATTGATGCCTTTCCAACATACTAACAATAACCAGTTAAAAACAAAATAGCAGAAGAAATCCTATTAATAACAGCCACAAGGTAGACAATACATAAAGAAACTCCTCTATAAAAAATTTCTGGCAGGCTTTTGAGGGTCATAAAAGATTTAAATAAATGAAAATTATATCTTGCTATTAGGTGGAATAATTGCATGTTACAAACATATCAATTGTACCTAAAATAGTTTAAAATTCAATGCAATTCTGATCCAAATACTGAAGATTCTAAATCTGAGTGATTTAGACTAAGTGATTTTCATTTTTTATCTAGAGAGGTAAGCACTTACTTAAGTCTCTGAGTCTGATTGATATACATCAGAGCTTTGCTCTTTATGGCCATATTACCTTGGGCATGTCACTTATCCTGATGCCTCAGTTTTCTCTCTCCTCTATAATCCCTAACACAGTTGTCATAATGATAAAATATATATACAAAACACAAGTACAGTGTTGCATGTATGTGCTCAATACATATTGTTAATATTTTTACCTGGGACAATAAACACAAGGAAACTTTAGAAAAAAGAGTAATGGTGGTAGGAGAACATGAACTAGCCTTCCTAGATAGTAAAGCGTACCTTGAAGTTAGAAATGCAAATGGGTTTATACTTTCACAGGCATATAAGCACACAGTCAATGTACAGACACCGCCCTAGGATAGAACTCCAAATAGAAACCTTGCTCATTACTGAAAGAAAAGATGCATTATTTAATTAAAATCATTGTGGAAAAATATCACTACTTCCACCGAAATAAAATTTATATAAGATTTTAACATAGTGCAAGCATAAAAATACTAGAAGAAAATACCCTGTGTTTCTCTAAATATAAGACATAGCTGGAAAATAATAAGCCTTGAAAACCAGAGATCAAAAATGCCAGCCCGAAGGGGAGGAGGGGTTGAAGGGTGGTTTGGGGAAGTGAAAAAAGAGTCAAGATGTATCATGTGGTACAAATTCCCTATGATGAATGGGATCATTATGTATACCTAAAATGTACCAATAAATTTAATTTAGAAAATGCCAGCCCCATCAGCCTATCCTTGCCTTATCTGCCTTCCAGAGTAGTCACTGAGCAAGAGCACAGTGATGGCAACTAAGGTGAGGATGACAGCACAGTTCCAGGATGGTATTTTGTCCTGACTAAGGATCCCTTTTATACTGTTAAACCCGATGACAATGACCCATCCTCACCTTGCCTGGATCTGCTAGCAATATCTGATACAATCCTTTACAGTGGTACCTCGGTTCAAATGGTCAAAACGAATTCAATGGCCTGAATTGTGGGAAGAATGAAGTTTATGAACCAAGGTACCACTGTACTTTCTCCTTTTTAAAATAATCTCTTCTCTCCACTCTACAGATTTTCCTGTTAACTCCCTGATTGCTTCTTTTCTGTTTCTTTCCCGGATCTCAATCTACTTCATAGCTCTAAATACAACCTGTTGATTCCCAGCTTTATATCCAGCTCACATTTCTCCCATGAATCTGACTTACATAGCAACTTCTGCACTTACTACCTCTGCCTGAACATCTAAAAGAAAAACTTTTCCTATTCAAACCCTACTCCTGGTCTTTCAGTCTTCTCCATTTCAGCAAATGGCAGTTAGATGCTCCCACCTGTTCAAGTAAAAAATTTGGTGTCAGTTTGACTCCTTGTTTTCTCTCAGCCCCACATCTAACCTAGAGGGAAACGCCTTAAAGATACATTCAGGATCTGACCACTTACTGCCAACTCCCCGCCATTTCCTCCACCCTGAGGTAACGGTTGCATGTTCTCAGCCAGAATATCCCAGTTGGCTCCCACGCGGTCTCCCTGCTGGTACTTTTTTCTTCCTCCAGTCAGTTCTTAACACAGCACCCACACAAATCCTTTCAAAGCCATCAACAGACTCTGGCTCCTCCTGTGCTCAGTCCCCCTAATGGCTTTCCCTCTGACTCACTGCCATCCAAGGGCCTGCCAGGGACCAACACCCACTCGCTTGGTACGTGCAAGGGTGTCTTCCACTCCATTCCCGCTGCAGTGGCTCCTGCCGCAAGGCCTGTGTACTTCAGTCGAGGATGCTCCTTACACACAGCCCAACTTCACTTCCTCAGTGAAGTTTCTACTTCAATCAGTCCCCCTCCCCCATAACAATACTCTCTGCTCTATCTCCTGATTTCTCTCTTTTCAAAATGCAGGTATTCCTCAATTTACCAGGAGTCTCATCCCGCTAAAGTCCCATTATAACTGAAAATACTTTAAGTTGAAAGTACACGGAATTCACCTAACTTACTGCACACCACAGCTTCACAACACAGTGCGCTGCAGAATACCAGTTATTCACCCTGGCGATCCTGCGGCTGACTGAGAGTCATGGCTCTCTGCACGCACTGCCTATGGAGGTGAAAGTATGACACCACGTTTCTGATACAGCTGGCTGAGGAAAAGATCAAAGTTCAAAATTCAAAGAGTGTCTCCTACTGAAAGGGCCATAGTTTCATGCCACTGCGAAGCTACAAACTTCTAAGTTGGGTCACTGCCCATCAGGGCTGCCTGTGCTTATCACGAGTAGACACAGCGCTCCTGCTGCTGCAGCTGTTTGCTCATTATCTCCTCCCTCGGGGACGTACGTTCCACGTGGGCAGAGTCTTTCCCTTTTGTTCACTACTGAGGCTTCTGCATCTACAACAAGGGTGTCCAAACTTTTGTCTGGGTTGATTGAAGAGAAAATGCCCTGGGCTGCATATAAAATATAGAATATAGTTAATGTATGTAAATAACAAAACTTCCTTTATTTTAAAATTTAAATCATTTGTTTATAAAACACCACCTCAAACCTAAGGTTCATAATTAAGAAAACGTACACTCCTGCATAGTAACAGTAAGTGCCTGTCTGCACAGGCACACACATGGGTGGGTGCAACAGTCACACCAGCAACCAAGCACATGCAATGCCCCGACATGCCCCGACATGCCCGAGTGTCAGGTCCACCAGACGTGATGGGTGTCGGAGGCAGTTAGCTGGTACTGTGCTCTCACCTACACAGTATTCCACTGTCTCCTTCATGGCCAGTGCCCCAGCAATGCAAACAGTCATGCAAAATGCTGCTCAAGATCACATAATGATGACAAAGCCTACAGTCTTAGAAGTTGCATTACTATCTGTCCACGGCTGCATGGGGCCCACAGGACGTGGGTTAGACACACCAGATCTGGGCTGCTGCCTGTAACTGCTAGGTAAATGATGTTTGTGTAATAAATTGGACCGCAAGTCCCAGGGAAAAAAACCATAAACAAGGATTAAGGAAAGAAATGATACTCTTATATGCCATGCTAATTTGGCATAAATGTTCATCAAAATTATTGTTCCAACAATTTCTTGGCATTTACCCTATGAACTAACACATACTTCATACATATGTCTATCAGAAAACTTATTTTTCATTACAAAAATTCTTAATAGCCATTCAATATATCTCTTTATACTGATACAGAAAAATTCTCCGAAAGCTTGATCCTGTGCAGAAAACAGAGTAAACACAACATAGTACACATAGATGTAACTGAGTATTAATTGATAATTATCGAAGGATGTAAAAATGAAGAAGTGAAATAGTGAAAGTAACTTGATTTTTCTATTTTATTCCTGTCACACTGTCAGAGTACTTATATTAAATATTTTTAAAAAGATAAATTTTCAATATGAAAAGGAAATCAGAAATAATTTTGAGCCCACTGCTGCTAGTGGCAAACTTTAGGAAATTGGGATCAGGGAATACATTTTCTTCCTTAATATTTATGTGTAATTTCAATTTTCCTAACAATGGATAGGAAGTATAAGTAAAATAGTAATCAAGATATTGAAATGAAATTTTAAAAAGTCAGATTACAGGTAAGGATGTAATAAGTATTATGCCATAAATATATATCCTGTACATTTTTAAGCTATTTTATGTTTTTATTAGTAAACAACATTCCCTTCTTGTGAAAGATAGCAGTTTGTTGTAAAGAATACGTAATATTCACCTTTTCTGTTCAAGGCTATATGAAACATCAAGTCACACAAAACAGAAAGGAAGGTAACACTCCCAAAGAGGGCACAGTGACTTTACATGCTTCTAACTGTGCAGCAGACCCATCCCCTGCCCCAGGCAAGCACTGCCTCAAAACACAGGTTACAGCAGCGTCCAGGTCCACAAACCCCTGACGGGGTTTCTATCACAGGAGCCGGTGTGATTCTCAGCTTTTGCCATCTTTTTGTAATAGGTTAAACAAAAGAAAAAAATTGTTTTAGCCATTTACTAATCACAGGCAGCTTTTCCTAGATTGATTTGAGACTCTAGTTAGTAGCTGAACTGGTTGTGAAAAATAAGTTGAAAAAGAGAACAAAAATTCTAACAGCATTTGGTTCTCTCAGATTCCTTTAAACTAGGGATAAAGTTCATGAAATTTAAAATTGTTGACCACGAGAAGGGAAATCATGAAAGGGAGAAAAAAAAAGGACCTAAACCTCAAGGATGAAACCTGAACACTGATCCTCCCTGGTCTCAGGCAGGTGACAGTGTAAGTATACAGTAGCATAAGTAAAACTTAGTGGTCTCCAGGCATGAGACCTCTTTGGAAGCTCTCCCAAGAGCCAAATTAAACACGAGGCACTCAGCCTCCTGGAAAGAAAGTCTGCTGTGCTGCTGGACAGACATGGAAGAACATGAACTTCTATTACTAAATCTTGGACTGGAATTTATTTCTCAATGAAGTATGAATACAATTTAGTTTTAATTAGAGTTTAGCTTTACTGAGATATTCTAAACAATACAATCTTACAAGTTGTATTTTGTACTTCAGGTCATCTGACCGGAAGAAAGAACGAAGACAGCATCTATAGTCTCTGCTTGTGAGATATGTGCAATTTTTATAAAATATTAATTCAAGTATTCTAGTGAGAAACCTGACAGTATACAAATCCAAAATAAAAGTAGTATAGAAAATACTCTAGTAGGAGCCTTTATATAAGTGTTTCTAATTTCTTGTTTATGCCTTGCTAATAGGTCACAGAAATAAAATTATGAATATCTTGTTTCTTCTCATTTGAAATAGGTTGTCGGAGAGAACAAATTTGAGCTGAAGTACCAAAGAATCCTTGATGTCTGGTTTTACCTGAGTTATCTGAGAAACAGGAGGTGTTGCGATCATCTCTTGGCACAACATACTCCAGAGCATAAATCATCTCTAAGCTAGAAAGCCATGTGACCCAACCATACTTCTGCATATTTTCTCTCGCAGAGCAAACAGACATAATAATGGTGAAAAGAAATAGGGCTCTTAAAGTTACACAAGAATAGCAAATTTAACATCATATACTGAAATAAACAGAGAATAGGAATGTTCAAAAGTATTTAAATAAATTATGATCTAATACCTACTACCTATAAATCAATGTCCCTTACGCAGTTTTATACCCTGCTCCAAACCTGACCCACAAAGCACTTATTAAGAGTTCAGTACTTCATATGCATTGAATCAGTAAATCCTTGAAGGGACTATGTAAATTGTCTTCATTGTACAGAAAAGGAAAGTGAGAGTTTACACAACTCACAGAAGGTAGATGAGTTAGTCCTGGAGTCAGGATTCCAACCAAAGCTACAGAGCTCTAGAGACTATTCTCTGTATAAAGCTGTCTTAAAACACACAGAATAGGACAGCCCATAAATTAAACAAAAAACTTCGAAGACAAACAAAACAGAAACAAAAGTGAGGTTGCCAATATATTATAGAACACTTCACTGACAAGTACTTAATCAAATCTTTTTGAACTTCTCAGAATCTAAGATAATACAATTTAAAATACCATTTTCTTCACTTCAGAATGAAAACAGAGGACATATATAACCATAAAATTTCAGTTCAGAGATTGTTTTATTCTCCTGATTTAAAATTTCTGATGGTTCTCCATTGCACGTACCATAAATCCAAAGTCTTATGTATGGCAACAGCTATCTCGAGACACATATATTATAGCGTCAATTATCTCTTTAGCAGAAGGTATTCTTTTCTGCTCAGCATGTTCTATTCTCCAGGTATCCTGAACTTTCTTCTCATTCTATGCTTTCCCCTCTTTTCTAGTGGAAATTTCCATTCAACTTTCAGACAGTCACTCTCTAACACTTCCATCTTTATTCTCTCCTGTCATCTTATTTATTTCCCTTCAAAGTATCCACTACAATCTGTAATTACCGTGGTTACTTAAATGTTCATTTCCTTTTCTCTACAGTAATTTTTCTATATACTAATTTTCTGTTGCTATTCTAATAAATTTCCATATTAAGAGTCTCAAAATAAGCTTATTATAGTTCTTGAGTTCAGATGTTCCAAGACAGGTCTCACTGCACCAAAAGGAAGACACTGGCAGGTCTGTATTCCTTCCATTTCTTGTTCTTTCTCATTTCTCTGGGCTGCCTGGTTTCCTTGGCATGTGGCCCCCTTTTATTCTCAAAGTTAGCAATGACTGGTGGACGCTTCCTCATATCACGCATTCTGACACGGGCCCTTCTTCAGCCTTCAGCTTCCCCTATAAGGACATTACACTGGGCCAGCAAGGGGGTCCACAATAACCTCTCTGCTTTAAGATCAGCTGATTAGTAACTGTAATTCCTTCTGCTACTTTAGTTCTCCTTGGTTGCATAATATCCCATATTCATAGGTCATAGGGATTAGGACATGGATATATTTGGGGGACCATTATTCTATGTAACACACTCCCTGACTGAAATAATCTAAGCTCCATGAGGGCAAGGACACTCCAGAGTCTACATTCAGGCCTTTACAGGGCCTATCGAAAGTATACAGGTGAGGCACTTGTGGAATTAAAGGACAAATAAAAACACTACTATTATGATAGCAGTCTTCATGACTTCTAACTCTTATTCTAATCTTTGGGTTTCACAGCTCTCTGCAACAGTGCCCATATGAGGTTGTTAAGCTTTTAAGCTTTGATATCTATCATTAGATCTTTGGTCAAGTGCAAATCGTTCTGATACTGTCAGTAAAGGATGAAGTGCTGTGTGAAATGTGTTGAATCAATGACTTCTGAAGTGAAAAGGACATAAAATTTTATGTTAATGATATGGTAATTGTATGGCTTTCTAATAAAGTGGGGGATATTATGATGAAAGTATCAATAGAAAACATGTGAAGGTAAGTCTCAGTCTCATATTTTACACTTAAGAAAAATAAAACCTGAGACTTCTCTAGTTACACAAAAAACTGTGAGCCTGGCACAAAACATGGTAGAGGGCCGGAGATATAGCTCAGTGGCCCAAGTGGGCTGTCTGGCAAGCACAAGGTCCTGAGTTTGATTCCCAGTACCAAAGAAAAAGAGAAAATGACAAAAAAGAAAGAAAAACACAGTAGATTTTTTTATAACACCTTCCTGCTAAGGTTGCCCTGAAGATTAAATTGATGCACATGAAAGCATATAAGCACAGCGCCTCCCACAGGGCAAGTGCTCTCCAGTAAGAGCAGGACAGGCTCATTTTTAATGTCTATCATGCAAAATGCTATCCATAGCTCATTCTCAATAATAAATAATAATTTATGCAACATAGATACTCAATAAATACCTGGCCAGTCAATAAATGACTTTAAAAGCAGGATGGTTAAGCAATTTTAATATGCTAATTTTTCTTTTTAATAGGAAAAGGCAGGTAAAGGAAAAGAAATGAGGCTAACTGTGAGCAATGCACTGATTTCTATCATGGAGCATTCCCCAATCTATCTAACAGCAAACTGCCCATAACAAGAGGTCAAATCCATTTTTATAACAATACTAAGGCATTATTTTTCTTTCCATTCTTTTGACAATGCACTAATGATACAAAGGCAATGGTGGCCAAAACTGTGGTGCTTTAGTACAAATCCAGACAAAGACAGCAAAATTGCTCTGCATACCTCACTCCTACTCATTTCCAGTTTTGAAAGTTTTGAAAGAAGATTTAAGAATTGCAAATATTTAACTTTTTCTGTTTTAATACAGTAAATAAACTACTGAATGTGTATGTTGATTCACTTCACATTTCCATAAATAAAATTTAATGACAATCTATCCATTTATCTGTTAGTCATATAAGTAGGTCCTACAGTTTATGATTATGGACTACTACTTAACACTGTTAAGTTTTCCAAAGAACTCTGTGAATGTGGCTAAAAGTAATGTTTTCATTAAATCTTCACATTAATTCTATTATCCTAAATCCATAAAAATAAACTGATTAAATTTGTTTTGAATAAATTAGTATCACCTAGGTTTTATAAAATTTTATTTTCTGTATAGTTCTGTAAAATTCTTAATTTTTTGAAATTTAGCACCTATTATTCTGATTTGACAATCCTTATGTCCTACTACAGTAGTGAGTAAAACTGGTGAAACTTTATTGAAACTGAAGTTTAAATCAACTTTTGTTTAAATATACTTCTGAGATTCTACATATCAAGTCACTGCAAAGCATTCTGGGTGACAGAACCCTAGGCCTGGAGCACAGGTTCTGTCTGCCCCTATTGCTCATCTATGGTAACAGTTCAAGATATATACTGTAATGATTGCAGCTTGTTATTTCCAGTTCAGTTCTAGGCAATACTCTCCCTGACAGCAAGGTCAAATGTACAGGAGGGAGAATAACAGAAGAAATATGTGGGCTTCTGGCAAGGTACTTTTTTTCCTGGTCAACAACCATGACATGTACCTGACACAGGTGAGAGATTAGCTATGCTTGTAAATACACTCAAGCTCTCTGCCAATTTAGGGCTGTGCATAATCCCTTCCACATACCCCTACAGATTCCTTTTGGAAACAAGAAAACTTTTGTTCGTCTGCTTTGCGGTTGAGAAAAGCAAAAATACAAAGAATGAAACTAATATATTATTTGTACAATAATAAAAAAATACAAATTTGGGTTTTACAAAAGCCCATGGTCATGACAAAGAAATAGAGATATAGATATAGATATATGTTGAATTATAGGAATTTATTTCTTTAATAAAAGCCAATAAAAATAATTAGTTTAAATAAAGCAATTTATAAACCATAAATTTTATATATTAGCTTCCAAAGCTTCTGTTTTCAATTGTGTCTTGCCATGTAAGTTAATTCTAAACAATGTAACTAGAAGGCTTATGATCTAAAAAAGAACTAATGTAATAAACTGCTTTATTTTTCAGATAAATCAGGTGTGTGCAGGTACAGCAATTTACTTCCCAAGTAACATTAATCTAAAACTAAGAGCAAGAAATTTATAATACACTTGTAGTGGTAGAAAATTTTTGAAAAGCAAAATCAAATTTAATAGCTCAAACTGGTTTACATTTAAACATGGAAATATTTGAGAAATTTAAGATTAAAAAGCCATGTGTAAGTAAGTTGAAAAAAGACAACTTTTAATAAGTTTGTATCATATCTGTCAGTAATAGTAAACCAAGACACTATTTTAAAGGGAGTATTTACAAATGTATTATTAATAGTGTAACAGAAGCCTAGGAGTCAGGCTAATTGTAGATGAAACACTCCATGACTGGCTATCCCTAGCCAAGTTACCTTCCTACATCTTGACTTCCTCTCATATCATGTTAAGAATCACAACTACTCATAAAATCAATTTGAAGTCTGAATGAGGTACAGCCTTATTGGCCCAATATATATGATATGCGATAAGTGACCTTACACTGTGTACATGCATACAAAGAACACTACATACAGCGTCTTCAAAACACACACACATACATGTACTTGAAATAAACATTTCACCTTGGATTCATCTTAATTTATTATTGAACTAATAAAAATCTTAATAGTGTATTATTTCAAATATCATTTAGAAATTTAAATAAGATTAATATTTCAAAATCTTATGCAAATGCACACAAACAGCATCAAAACAGGATGTCAGAATCATATGCAAATCCTTTCTTCAATTAAGAATTCTACCCATAAATATTTCCAGCAGTCACTGAATTTTAAAGCAATCAGTTTAAGCCTTTTACATCTCAGAAGAGGACAGAGAGGGAAATAAAGAGAAGAGAAGAGACAGAGACTGACTGAGAGAAAAGGAGAATGGGTCAGTACAGTTTGAACTTCTGCGTCAGGGGTGGCAAACCCTGGGGCACACATGCTGCTGCAGGCTGTTTGTTATCAATGACGTTCTAAAAAGTTCGCTCTCTCTGCAACACCAAATCTCAAGCCATCACCTCTTGTATTTTTCTGTTACATGAGCAATGAAGTCCATTCTCTGAATTCCTTCCCTTTTGGGGTTACTTATACCTACTGAGTGAGTTGGGCTTCTGATACTTACAAACAAAATAGTCCTTTATTTATGTACAGATTATGAGTAAGAGAATACAGCAATTATATAGAAGTTCTATCTCATGATGCCTGCTAGTGATGGATATAGCAATTATACCAAACACATTAATTCCAGAGCTTACGCTCCTAGGCACACTGCTACAGTGAATGACAGCACCATTATCTATAGCCTTGAGATACGGGAGGATCACATACATTCCCGAATTCAGATACAAGCTTGTACACATCCACATGCACCTGTTTGTTCACCATATATATTGATAAGAACCCAAGTACTAAGAGAGACTAAAATGGGAGAGTTTCCTATTCTTAACAGTTTAGATAATTCAGAAATATATGGAGAGAGAGAAGAGAGGTGTATAATTCAAAACTCACTGTCTTGTTCATAGAGAATTACTACAGCCCTCTATTTATACTTCAGATACATCTTTCATTTAGATTAATGTACTATCCAGAACATGATTATGGAGACAAAAGTTGGGATATACTGTAACTCACTATATAACCTTGCTTTTTTAAGGAAAGAGACCCATCTATGTGGGCTGTTTGCGTAGGGAGCAGGGTAAATAAATGCAAACTAGACATTTCTGTTGTAGAAAATACTACACAATCTGGCACTCGAATTTCCAGGCACTCATCCAATTACTCACAAACAGGATACGGGTGGGATTAGCTGGTGCACTATGAACAGTCAGATCACAGGATATCCTCAATTGGAAAACCTACACAAAAAGAGAGCTCTCTGTACTACTCTGGGGTTATAAAGTTAGACTGACTCTATAATCACAATATCCTAATTATCAAGAGACTTTGGAATAAGGTTACAGACATAAAACTGTCTTTTAAGAAGGTGTGTCAGAAGGCCAAAATGTGCTAGAAGCCAGCGACTATCTATCAAGAGCTATCTAGACTGTTCTGGTTTCCATAAGTATTTCTCAACAAAGTACAGCTCTCAACCTGAGTCACCAGGGCGGTGAGAAAGTGGGGGATGGAGCCATGTCTTCTTTAGGCCGCGTATTTTATACTGAACTGGAAACCTGAATCTTCAGGCTGACAAGGAGTAAAGCGTCACCAAACCCTGCAAAATGCCACTGCAGTTAGCAAGTTACAAACCATCCTAACCAAAGCACCCTCAGAGTAACGTTGCGAGACAAGTGGAGTTGATATTATCATGTTTTAAGAAAAGGGTGGATTAAGTTTAGTGATGTTATTAGGCAAAATACTCAAATCCACACAAAGGTTAATTAGAATGAAAGAATTAAATTCTCTGCAGTTCTTTTGAGAGCACCGAGGTATATCACTTCTGTTTGGTATTTTAAAAATTCTATCCTTCTCTAACCATTTGAAGTCCAGCTTCTTATAATATGGAAAGAGGGCCAGTAAAAAAACGTATCTTTAAATATCACCAAAATACACACTGCTACATAAAATTTTAGACCTGCAAAAATAAAGTAAGAAAAAAATAAAAAAATAAATTTCAAACCAGATAGTTTAAAACCTTTAAAAATGGGTGCAATCTATGTAATTCAAATTTTGTGGGAAACTCTGATATTACAGACCTGAACCAAAGAAAAGTGGATCAAGTAATGAGTTATTTAGTGGAAAAAGTTTGTTGTGATGAGAAATGTAGTTTATGTTGGATTTTCTTCCTTAAATTAAGGAATTTCTCAGGCTTTTTGTGGAATATATTCATAGTAATTTTTATTCTTATTCCTCTAATCTCTGTTTTCTATGAGGCTCCGGTTTGCCACAGTTTTGCCAACCATATTCTTTTTAGAAATGCAGCCTCCTATCTGGTAAGGAAGAACTGAATGATAACATTACAGCACAGTTTAGTGAACCCTGAGCACACCTGGGCGTTACTGAATAACAAATGTGTCCATCAGAGCTGACAGTGATTATTCACTGCATAATTTACTGAAAAATTTTAAATATTTTCCCATATTTCTTTTTATTTTAAAATAAAAACATTATTTTAGTCCAAATTTAATTCAAATTCAGTTTTTTGATATTTAATATCTTAAATAAGTGTTTAATGATTTATCAAGTATAATTCTTTTTTAGAAATATTGTGCTATTCCAAATTTCCTCAGTGTACTGACAAACTTTCCACAGTAACAACTGCTAAATATTAACCTGCCAAATATCTTCAAATTTTCTGTAAGAAAAGAGTGTGTTTCTTCCATTAAAAAAAATCACTGATCGCGTTTAAAGGAAAGCAAGGGTCAATGTTCCACTTAAAAACCAATACTATAGTAACCACTTGGTAATACAAGGTAATTAAGCTTAAAATGTCATTTAGTCAGCCTAAACATTTAATATGTAAAACAAAACAAAATACTGAGATTTAGTAAGCCACTTTAACAAGAAAAAATCATGCAATATATTACACCCAGAATCCACTTGTCAAAATAGAAATTCCCACTTAGAAAAGTACGGTACATCGGAGCAACATAAATGTTCGAATACAAGTTTAGCAAACCAGTAGCCTTCAGGTTCCAATAACCTATTACTCACACCTCTTCAGTCACTGCCAGAGAGTTGATTATAAATTGGCTCATACATTTTTAAATAAAGTCATTCTGAAATGAAACAAAGTAATAAATATTCTTGTACAGAAGATATTTAAATCCTAGTATACAACAGCATATTGCTTAAATGTTTAATATAAAGAAAGCAAACAAAATTGTTTCACTGTGTCAAATATGCACCCTATGTAGAGTCAGTGGAATAACTACATATCAGTACCATTTATACACCACAGTTTAAAAGAAATTTCCCAATAAATTTCACTCACATTATTGGGACCTTGTGCATCAGTAATGGTATACAGTAAAATATAAGTAAAATAAAATAATCAAGTTTTTTTTTTTTCAGTTTGTTGATCTAGCTGAAGCAACAATCAAACAAAACAAAAGAAAAATACACATACACAGCAAAGATAACAAAAACAAAAGCAAAACTTCGGCTTTGCATGAACTGTACTTTATAAAAACCAATCATTATGAACCCTCCAGAAAAAATGCAAACTGTACTTACTTTTTCTGAGTGATTTTCTAGCAGTGGGACAGCTTCACAATGATTTGTACTTTTGAAACCCTCCTTTAAGAGACTTAAGACTAATGATTGGAAGACCGGGCCTAAACAATAATCAATACCAAGTAACTACAATCAGATTTGCTTTTTAATTGCTTTAAAATTTCCAATTAAAAGTTTCAAACTAAAAATCCTGAAATTCTCTGGATGAATAAATTTGCTACACAGCCAGCTTTTCCCTGTGTTTCCATTTATTCCTATAAGTCTGTCTACTTACAGATAACTCAAGAGACAAAAACACTGTATTTCTGGGAAGAGATAAATGAGATGGTGTGACTAGTTGCTTAAACAAAAGTCCTCATGAATTAACACTATTAACTGAAACAACCTCTTTGAAACAAATCTACTGCATAAACTTGTATCAGAATAATTTGAAAACAGAAGTTAGAAAGCATGAATAACAATGTTAATCTTTTTAAAGTTATTTGCATGTCCCCATTTCCTACCTCGTCACTTATTTCAGCTGGATGCAGAACTGTTTAAAAACATTTCTTACGTAGTAAGTTTGTCACCTCCTGTTCTTCATCCATAAATGATATTTTTAAACAAAAACTTTCAGTTAACTGTAGTTAATTAGATAACTTCTAGAAAATAGGTTCTAACAGAAAATGTTTGACCATGGAGAAAACCACAAAACTAATTTCTGTCCATATTCCAGAAGAGCTCAAACAGTTTGTGAAATTTCTACATAACTATCGATATCAAATGCTCTTAATTCTATACTCATACTGGTCATTGGTATTTCATAGGGTTAATCTTCTTATTAAGTAGAGATTTTGACATGGGAGCTATATTTTCCAAGGGCACATGCCTAATGATGCTACTACCATCTTTAATGGTAATTTTCAATAGAAAAAGTGTATAAGGATCTTAAGTGGAGATGATAATTTAATGATACTCTTTCAGGTAAGTATGAAAATGAAATTATTCTCCTTTGTAGTTCAAATATTCTAAAACATTAAAGTATTCTGTGTTTACAACCTTAAAAATGTAACCTACATTTCAAAATACGGAGACTCATGAACACTGCTCCTGCTTTTCTACTGCCTATATTCACAGCGTCACTTAAATATGAAGAATTGCAATTAAGATCCTCTGCTACAGCTGCCCCCTTTCCAAGGGTTTAGAGTTTAAGCCTATTTCCCTAAACTATATTTTAATGGGTGAACAATACAATGGGAAGAGAGATGAAGGCTATTTCAGAAAGAGGAAAGGGCACTGCTCCCTCCAAGCAAACGCCACTGAACCACCCTAAATTAGCCGAAGACCGATGGCCTTGTTGTTTACAAGAAAATGGATTTTGCTAGAAGGTAGATAGCTGAAGTCAGATGAAAATGATACGAATTTTAAGGAAGTGTTTTCAGCAATATAATATGAAACCACTGGGGGATTAATAGCACAGTCCTGCCCCAACCCATGCATGCCAGCCCCTCAGTAAAAGTCGTGGCCCCATGCACTCTCTGGCACCGGCACAGAACAGGCCATTTCTCCACACTGCTGAGGCAGCACCTGCTAAACGCCCCTGCACCAGGGCCTGTCCTCCATTCTCACAAGGTTCTCCTATCCCTTCCGAATTCTCACCACCATCTATTGGTTTCCCTACCGTAAAAGCAGGAGTTGTAACCAGTCTTGCTACTCCAGGCTTCTCCCAAAATGGGTCAAAAAGTGGCAAGAAACAGTACTGGGTTGTTAGTTTTATGTTTTGCCTGATGAGTTTGTATTCAGTGAGTGATTACAGAAAAATACCTACTCTGCACAAGGAAATTGGTTTTCAGCCAGTGGAAAACAATAGATACAGGGTCAAGAAATAGACTGAATTTTGGAAAACATCAGCAATATCAATGAAATGGAGGAGGATAATGGTGAAGTAATCATCAAAGATGTGAAGAAACATGTGAAACACGCACACGTGACTTACGAGAAGCCGAAAGACACTTCGGACTGAATCAAAGGCAAGCAAAGCAGGCAGAATTCTAAAATGTCTTAATTTCCAGTGATCTCTGCCCTTATATAATCCTCTTCACTTGGGTGTGGGAAGGATCTGGGAACACATAGGACAGTGTTTCAATCCTGTGATTATGTTAAATTATCCAGAAAATGTGAAGAATTCTGTATATGTAAATAAGATATCTAATGAATTGACTTTGCATTTATTCAAGGAGAGCATCCTGGGTGTGTCTCACTTAATGAAGTGAAGCCTTCCAAAGAGGACTTAGACCTTCCTTGAAGTACAGACTTGAAGCCGCAGAATCTGCTGTCTATGGAAAAGCAAAGAGCCATGTTATGAACTGCATATGGAGAGGAACACTCTTCTTATAAGTGCAAGGAAATGACTTCTGTCAATAACTGGAGTGAGCTTGCAGGACCTTGGACAACATCTGAGAGTGGAGCTTTGGCTGATACCCCATAGGAGCACCGAGTAGAGAACCCCACTAAGCTGTGCCTGGACCTCTGACTCACAGAGACAGAATGAATGTGTTATTTAAATAACGATCTGTGACACAGCAACGGAAGGTTAGCCCATGAAACAAGGCCCCAACCTTTCCAGAAGGAAGGAGAACTGGATTTTGTCTGTAGGGTTTCAGGTTCTGAAGTACGTGCCAGGTCTTCTGGGGGCTATACTTTTAGCGAAGATTATCAAAGTAGAAATTCTGGTAGTATAGATTAGAACCAGTGAGAGGTTGGGGAAAGTGCATTTAAGCTGTCAAGGTGGTCTGGTATGAGCAGAGAACGCAGCTAAACTGTGTCTGGATATGATCTGAGCATCCCACAGAGATTCAAGTACTAGAAGTGGGGTCCCCAGTGTGGTAGGGCTGAGGCAACAGAACCGTGAAAAAGTAAACCCTAACACATGGTACTTAGGCAATCAGGTATCACCCTTGGACAGGCTTAATGCTGTTTTCACCGTGTTAGTTACTATGAAAGTAATAAAGTGTCCCCACCCCACACATTTGGGCCTTCACATGGAGCAGTCCCCCCCTGCTGCTCTTACGTGCTGTGACATGGGTCGGGGGATGGGGCTCACCAGAGGTTAAACAGATGGGGCCGATCTTGAATTCTGAACCTCCAAAACTGTTATCTAAATAAACCTCTTTTCTTTATGAAGAACTCAACATCAAGTTCCCTGTTCCAGTAACCCAGACAGACTGGATAGTCTGGGTCCCAGGGTCTCATGGCTCTAAGGCACTTCAGACAATCAGGCTGGGTTACACAGGCTGATTCTCGACCCCGCCATGACGCCATCAAACTCCCTAACGTACACAGATCTAGTTAAGAAGGCTGTAAGACACCGCACCTATCCTATTCACCCATTCTTTATCCCATCTTCTAGGCCAGAGGCGGTGCACCTAGAGCGCACAGGCCGCAGCAGGCTTTTTACATCATTGAAACCTCTCAGCGGTTCACGATTACTGTGCCCTAGAAAATACCTGGCATACTGTAAGAATCTACTGGATGAACAACTGGCTTTTATCCTCTATGGTGAAGCAGTAGTGCAAAGTACCTAAAATTTTCTGAGGAAAAATTAGTAAAAATCAGCGCCACTTTAGCTCATGGTTAAAGTACAAGTAGTTTGGGTTATTTCAAGAGCGGCAATGATTAGTCATGATTTACCTAATGTGAAAGTACTTTCTCAGCGCCTACTATGTTCCAGATGATAGCAGACAACTCCTGTGACAGTTCTAACTAATGTCCCTATATTCACTTTGGTTATTCTCTTAGGCAATCTCTGCACACTGGCCAGATTAATGTCATTTATTTTTTTACATTAAAGAGAATAAAAAATAAAAATACAGACTTTCAAAACAAGATGATAGGAAATTATCAACGGTTATTATGTTGCATATTATCTTCAAAGTAGTTGCTCAGATTACAAGATACAGGCATGTAAAACTGATCAAACAATATAAGCACAAACTGTTCCTCTCAGTGAACTAATAGCAATTAGTAGGACAATTATCCTAGCTATCTTGTGTGTATATATATTTTTCCCTTCCTCTTTTCTCCTTTTCTCCATCTCAGTTGTTCTTTCCTTTTGAGCAGCTACTTTCCCTTCCACAGTACCTACTGTACCTTCTGGATCTTACTAACTCTTTCACTTTCTTACACTAGGGAGTGTTATGGTTGATACATTGTGTCCACGTGGGGAATATAGACGTTTAGCTGAGTGCCTCAGGAGGAAGCTGGGGTGCTTACTCTGTGTACATCCTGAGCCTGTAGAAGAGGAGGGCATGGAGACTGTGTGGGAGGTTCACGACCCCTGGGTCGGGGGAGGTTGTTTACAATATAAGGGAGGGAAAGAGGCAGCTTGCAGCAATTCCTCCCTTTTGCTGGTTGTTTCTGCTGTGCTCTGCTGCCATGAAGTTTGCCCTCTGCCATGTGCCACTCTGCCTCAGAACCAGCCAAGTATGGACTGAGACCTCCACAAACTGTAAGCAAATAAACCTTTCCTTCCTTCATTTTGGGCGTTGGGTATTTTGTCTCAGCAACAAGAGAAAAGTAACCAAGACAGAATTTGGTACGAGTAGAATGGGGTCGTTGCTGTGACTATACCTGACCATGTGGTTCAAGAGCCTTTGGAAATTGCTTGTGGGAAGAGTTTGGAAAGGTTTGGAGATGTCTGGTCAGACCTCGGAAGACCAGAAGGCTGATGGAAATCCTGCCGGTAAAGACCAGGTTCAGGAGGTTTCTGTTGGGAAGAAGGACTTCACTGGTTGTTGGACTCCAGATCATGTATGTTATGGCGTGGCAGAAAGTTTGTCTGCATTTTGCTTGTGTCCAGAGACTGCGTGAGACTGACAGTGAGGGCGGCAGTGAACTAATTAATCTGGCAAAAGAAATTTCAAGGCAGTTGAATATTGGGGCAGTGGCATGGCTATTGTTGGGGGCTTTTAGCCAGATTTATATTGAGAATCAAGACCAAAGAGCTCAGCAGGATGATTTAAAATGTTGTGAGTTTGGCCAGAAAGGAAGCTCCAACAAAACTGTGGACTGCAAAGATAAGGCTGAGGAGATCTCTATTGCTATGAAGGAACAAGAGAATGGAAAAGATGGCCTGAGGGCATCACAAGCAGCAAATCTCCACCCTTTGCAGCCTCAGAACTGTAAAGGTGAGAGACCTTGCCTTGAGAAGAATGCCAGAGAGTGCCATGCTCCAGAATGGTGATGGTGGCCGCATCAGGTTCCATAATGGAGGCAGCATACAGAATTTGCTCCTCAGCATTGGATTCAGTGTGCCCAGCAATCCAGGCACTCGACCCCTATGGCCAAGAGAGAGGAAAGTTTGGCTACTGCTCCAAGTGGCAGCAGACCTTGGCATCATCCACGTGGCCGTGGCTTTAGGTGCATGGAGAATGCAAGAGTTCTGAGGTTAAAGAGGCTTTAACCACCCAGATTTCAGAAGGCCTGGGAGGCCAGGCAGTGTGCCCCGGAGAGGGCAATATGTGAGGCTGTGAGTGTGAAGCAAAAGGTGCACTGGAGACCTCAGAAGTTTAGAAAAGACAGGACCATGGATCATCTGAGGAAAGCTATAAAGAGGGAGCAAAGCAAGCCTAAGAGAGAAGCCGTGTGAGCTGTAACCACCAGAAGTGCCATTGGGGTGTACTCATGCAAGCTCTCTGGAGCTCACAAGGTGTCACAAGTTGCTTCAGATGCTGGATGTGGAATTACAGGACACAATGTTAGCCCTGCTGGATTTTGGACTTGCTTTGGTCCCAGTGGTCTATATTCCCCTGTTGGTGCCTTTTGGAATGGTAATGTTTATTTTGTGCCTTTAAATGTTGGAAGCCTTTAATTTTCATTTGTATGGGGGCAAAATGTTATGGTGTTTGTATCTGGAAACTGGTTTAAGGAAATGTGTCTGATTGCCAAGTTGACAAGGGGTGGAATGTTATGGTTGATACATTGTGTCAACTTGGGGAATCTAGACATTTAGCTGAGTGACTCAGCAGGAAGCCAACGTGCTTACTTTGTTACACATCCTGAGCCTGTAGAAGAGGAGGGCATGGAGACTGTGTGGGAGGTTCACGACCCCTGGGTTGGGGGAGGCTGTTTACAATGTAGGGGAGAAAAGGAGGTTGCTTGCAGCCACTCCTCCCTTTTGCTGCTTGTTTTTGCTGTGCTCTGCTGCCCTGAACAGTTTGCCCTCTGCCATGTGCCACTCTGCCTCAGAACCAGCCAAGTATGGACTGAAACCTCCACAAACTGTAAGCAAATAAATCTTTCCTTCCTTCATTTTGGGCATTGGGTATTTTGTCTCAGCAACAAGAGAAAAGTAACCAAGACAGGGAGGTAATATGATGTTTATACATGTGGTTCTGATTTATTTCACCCATGAGTATTGTCTCTAGTTGCATCTCTTTTCCTATAAAAGCCTCAAGATTATCTTTTTATAGCTGAGTAATACTTCACTGTATGAAAATACCATAGCTTTTTTATCCATTCCTCAGCTGATGGGCATTTGGGTTGTTTCCAAGATTTAGCTATGACAAATTATGCTTCTATAAATATGGGTGCATATATATCACTGTGGTATGTTGTTTTCAAATCTGGGAAAATACCCAGAAGGGAAATCCCTGGGTCGAATGGGACCTCTACTCCTAGTTTTTTGAGGGCTCTCCATACTGATTTCCACAGTGGTTGTAACCATCTATACTCCTACCAATAGTGGAAAAGGGTTCCTTTTACTTTACAGCCCTGCCAGTATTTGTTATTGATTTCTTGGGGGTGAGATAGAATCTGTGTTGTTTTAAGCATTTCTTGAATGACCAATGATGAACATTTTTTCATGTATTTATTTGCCATTTGTATTTTTTCATCTAAGTGTGTATTCATCTCACATGCCCATTTTTGTACTGGGTCTTTGAATTCTGAGGGTCTGATTTTTTTAAATTCTTTGTATGTTCTAGATAGAAGTCCTTTGTCTGAGGGACAGTTGGCTAAAATTTTTTCCCAGTTCATGGGTTTTCTTTTCATTCTGTTGATGATTTCTTTTGATGTGCAAAAACTTTTTAATAAGATGAGACCTCAGTTGTTGGTTCTTTGAAGTATTTCCTGTGCAGCTTGGTTTTGTTCATGAACTCTCTGCCTACCCCTATGTCTTTAAGATTTCTATCTACTTTCTTCTCCAGTAGGTTTAGCCATTCTGTTTTAATATTTGGATCTCTGATCCATTGACTAGATTAATTTTCTCGTAAGGCAAATCATCTCAATTCTTCCTGTGTTCAAAACTATCATGGTTTTTATTGCCCTAAGGATAAAACCTGAAGTCCTTGATTTGGCTTTCTATCATCTGGGACCTGCCTCCCTCTCTAGCTCTATCCCACTACCACTCACCACCTCAGAGCATTCATGAATGCTATACCCTTACCTGTAACTTTCTTTTTCTGATGCCTACTCATCCTTCTGAATGCAACTTAAATATCTACTTCAATGTCACTTCTTTAAAGATATCTCGATATAAACTATATCTTCTACACAGCGTTTGTCACATAGCTTGAAGTTATATGCTTACTTTTTAATGTTCATCTCCTCTATTATATTGGAAATACCATGAGGTCAGAGACTTGTCTGTTTTGATCAGAGAAATATAGCTATTACTAGTACTAAGAATATAAAATAGGTATTTTTCTTGAATAGATAAAGTTAAAGACCAAAGACAAACACTACCCCACATGATGAAAGCTCCTCCCACCACCAGTTAGAACCAAAGAGAATTACTCAGTGACATGCTGCCACTCTAGCACACAACTCCTGATCAGAGCTGAGCACAGCAGCCAGCCACGGAGTAGCTGCCACTATCTCTGCCTACTCCACTACCCCAAGAAATACAACCAAGTAAAACTTTAAAAACACCAAAACAGTTCTGTTGTTCTCTTTTAAAGATATTGAGGTACTGGATAAAATTTAAAAATTTTAAAGAATTATACTTCTAGGAAAATAAATGTTGTAAAATTATTATTTTACAGTCCTTCATGATATGGTTTCTGTCTACTGCTGTGCCTATGACCATGTGTGCACTGCCCCTCACCCATCTCTTCTGAACAACCGTACACTCTGTCCAAGTAACAAGAACTGCCTCTCTGCTTCTTTTGGCTCCTTCCCTCTTTTTCTTTTTACAACAACCAGGTTTTTTTTTTTTTTTTTTTTTTTTTTTTTTTTTTTATGTTCTTCGCGCTCCTTGTCTACTTCAAGATGACTTCTACTTGCTTCAACTTAGAAGTCCTTTCTTCTGAGAGTAGGATCCAGATTTTCTACATAGGAGGACTATGAAGGGAAGCACGTAGGCCCCCTTTTTCTTCCATACAGTATGAGGGATCAAGACCAGGGCCTTTGTACTGAGCGAAATCCTCAATCCTTGTTTTATTTTGAGAAAGGGTTTCCTAAGACAATAAACTGTTCAGGCTAGACTTGAACTTGTGAATCTCCTGCCCTAGCCTCCCAGAATGCTGGGATTATGGGCATTCACCGCACAGCCATTGGCTGCAGCTTTGTTTTACACTTGTATCTGCATAGTTAAACACACTGTCATGCTGATTATATGGTTCATTAAAAGGTTAATTCAGCTGACTGAAGGAGACATTAAAATGTTCTAATTTCTTCTTGTTGCTAAGCCTGTTTGTACTGGAAAAGTTTGCTTAACCGTCTCAGAACAAATAGGCATTCCATACTATTGTGCTTTACCTCTATTGGAGAACTTATACTGTAGCGGGACTATACCTCCACCTGTCTGTCTTTCTTTCACCAGATGGAGCCCAGACTGACAGCCTGTGGTGGCAAAGCTATGGAACACATGCTGCAGCACACTACTGGTATCACTGAAAGCTCTGAAAGGGTCACCATGACTGGCTTACACTGTCTTTTCATGGCTGTAAACCTAAACTTCAGCAAGAAACCTGGCATGTAATAGATGCTTAGTAAATACTTTTTAGACTAAACAAATCAAGCATTTTATGGAAACCTATTAAGTACACTATACTACTTTAGATGTTGAGAATGAGGACTAGAAATACTTACCATCTAGTTAAAATATGGAACAAATAAAAGATTACAAAAAGAGCAAATATGATTGTGAAAATTAGTAGTTTTTATTAATCAGAATTTCCACATATCTAAATTTCTAAGTAAACTATTTTCTACATCATAAAATAATTGAATATATTGCTGTGATTACTTTCCTCTCATTGCTGAGACAAAATCCCCAATACCCAAAGTTAGAGGAGGAAAGGTTTATTCAGCTCACAGTTTGTGGAGGTTTCAGTCTGTAATCAGCTGGCTCCCAGGCAGGGTGGCATGGCTGAGGGACAACTATTCATGGTAGCAGAAGACAGCAAAAGCAGCAATAGCAAAAGGAGGTAGAGTGTCATAGTTTGGGGTTATTTTGCAAGGGGCACATATAATACAGGACACATTGTATAAGATTACTTATAATAGTCACCTGAAGAATCATATACAAGAGTGTGCAGCAAATATGTCACACACTATAGACCAGCTGAGGGCCTGGATCCTGTGATAATTTCCTGCACAAGTCCAGCTGAAGACCTAGAGCCCATAACAATGCCTCCCATATATCCAACTGGAGGCCCAGAGCCCACAACATGTCTCACACAGGCCTATTTCACGGATCTATACCGGGAAGGCCCAAATGTCACTGGTAGAAGCTAGAACGTCTGTGCCAGCAGGATGAAGGATCTGTGCTAGCAGGTTGAGGGATCTACACTGGAGCCAGGAAGCCATCCTCAAAGTAAGAACTAGAGCTCCCCTGAAAAGTACCCTAGCCATCCCCAGCAACAGTTAGGTCTCGAGCTCCTCCAATAGTGAAGATAGCCGAGTTCCCATCAGGAAAGCCAATGCAGCAAGTTTCTCCAGGGGACTGGCAGTGCACCATCTTCCCCTCCAGAGTCAGGAAGTAATGCTCAAAGTGAGGACCAGAACTCCCCCAAAGTAAACCGAAGCTATTCTTGGGGCCAGCAAGATCCTGAGCTCCTCAGAGGATGAAAACAGCCCAGTTCATCAGGAAAGCCACACTGACAAGTTCCTCCAACAGAACCAACAGCTCCTTAGAGCTCCTACCAGCTCCCAACAGCCTTTCTCAGCTCTCAGCAGCCTCTTATGCTGCTGGCAACAGTCCCCAGGCGGGCCTCCCACACCCAGCACCACGCTTACTCAGTTCAGCTGGGGGTTATAAGTTGACCACCAGTTGTCAATCCACTACAAGTATTATGTCATAATACAGGATAAACCATTGATAAATTAGACTATTCAATACAGAAGAATGACCCAGATCAGATGACTAAATCAGCTTAATTCTTAACCCTCACATTGTTTTTTAAATGTTTAAAAGAGGGGAAGGGGTACATCCTTGAAAAGGAAAGATGATGTATCAAGATAGTAGGTGGGAATGGACAGGTTTGATGAGAATTTTACCAAGAGAAGATTGCACTGAAGGTATAAGAATAAATGAAATATATCGAACTCTCAATTCTAGGCTGAGCTTAGTTTTGATTTGGTTGCCAGTTGTGGACTATAACTTCTATCTTGGGAATGGAAAATATAAAAATACTGCTTAAATAAATACTTAAAATAAATTCACAATTAAATGTATTTATTCTTGCAGTACATGACAGGTATGTACTAAACCAGGCATAAAAACAGGAGACCTGGGGCTGGGATTATACCTGAAGTGGGCAATCCTCTTTTTGTAAGTATTTTAAGAGACCAAGTGTTTGTAATGAAATTGATTTCATTAATCAGAGTAATGCCACAACTACAAATTTTGGGAGCTACTGCGGTATATTCAAGAAAGTTTTTGAAGAAGCATTTCATCTGGAAAATGTGTTCATATTGTTGAGTTCTTGGATTAACTATAAATCACAACTGAATTTATTATTTCTATGAACTGTTTTCTTTCTAACGCTAAATACAAGATTTAGGTATATTTGTAATACCTCCTAGTTTATATGATGCTTTTATATGTTTAGTGCAATGCCATATTTTTAAGAGTGTTTCAATAGGTCACAGGAAAGTAACTTAAAAGTTAACTGAGGATTGCAGTATTTTTAAGCTCTTTCCTTCTGTTTTAATGGTCTACCTGGTATAAAACCACAACGCAGACAACTGGGAACTTATACCCACACTGTGGACTGGACATCTTCACACCATCATGTGAGTAAGGATGAACTTCATGTGACATTTCACTCTGCACTGCAACAGTTATAGGTACAAAGACAAGTATGGTTAGCATTCAATTATATCAATTCTGCTTTAGACATCTATAGCACAAAAAAAGAAAAAGTTTGAAAGCCCACTTATAAATATGTGTATAGTGAAATTCTCCTCCCGGAGTAATGAACAGTAGATTATAATGTGTCTAGTTAAAAAATATTTAGGTAAGATACTCTTCATAACTAAAACTAATTGTAAATAGTACTTTACATTTAAAATCTCAAAAAGTAAATCACTTCTTAGGTAGTCACTCTTCCACACAGGGTCTAAAGTATGACTGAAGAGATACTTCCAAACAATTCACCCATTTTTATAGCAGCAGTGACGAAGAGCAAGGACATCTGCACTTACATCTACATATTACAAATAATTTCAGGCCCGATTCACAATGTTCTGAAGCCTTCTTACATTTCTATTTCTGGGTGCCAATTTGGGTAGCTTTTAAAATCTTAGGAAATTCTGAATAATGTTGTTGTTTACAATAACAATGGAAAAGAAATTGAATTGCTAAGATTCATCTATAAAGGTTTATGAAACAAAGTAATCAATATTTGTGTTTCTAGACTACCCTTTAGAAGGGAAAAAAAGGACAACAAATATCCCAAATACAGGTTTTACATTCAAACAAAATTGTCACTCTGTATACTTATAACAAAACCCTCAAATTATGCTTATGAAACTGATAAAATGCCCAGGAATATAGTTCAGTGGCACAGCTCCTGCCTGGCAAGTGTAAGGTCCTGAGTTCGATTCCTAGTACTGAGAAAACAAAAACAAAAATGATAGAATATGTAAAATATTCATCCAATGGTAAAGGCTTACAGATGTTACAATTAATTACACAAATGAAAAATACACTGCAATTGTGGACATACCTATAATCGTAGCACTCAGAAGGCTGAGGCAGGTCAATCACAAATTCAAAGCCAGGCTAGGCTAACAGTGAACTCAAGACCAACCTGGACTACACAGTGAGACCACACCTCCAAGGGGGGAAAAGGAGAAAGAAAGGTGAAAGAAAAAAGCTAGCGCTAGAGAGGGAGAGAGAGGGAGAGAAGGTGGGAGGGAGCCAAGAAGGGAGGGAAAAAGAAAGACAAAAAGGGAAAGAGAAAGAAAACCAACAAACTTAGCTGGGCATGGAGGTATGCCTGTAACCCTAGCACTGTGGGAGGCTGAAGCAGGAGGATCACAAACTGGAGTCCAGCCTTAAGTTCTCAGAATAAAAAAGTTAAAAAAAAAAAAGAAAACAGCTGGAGATGTACCTTAGAATGAAGACCCTGGATTCAATCCTTAACACTGAAAAAAAAAGCAAAAACACAGACCTGATTGTTTAAACAACTCTAGCAAGATGATGTTATTTTTCTTTTTAAATTATAAAATATTTTTAAAGGTACAGAAAAATCTTTCACTTAAGAAAATTAGAAAATACAGTGAAAACACTGAGATATGCTCTCCTAGAAAAGGCTCCACTCCCCCTTACCTCCCCCACCACACCCAAGATCAGAGAGATCTTTTTCTACATTAGCAGTAACAGCAGCAGTGGTGACAGCAGAAGCCAGGACCCTTAAGGTGCCCTTGGGTAATGTACACAGTATATGTGGGCTACATGTTTTTACAGCACTGCAGTACCCTGTCACAGAATTCCAGGACAGTGGGATTACTCTGGAAACATGGCCATTGTATTCCCAGGGTAACCTTTGGGGTGGTACATGCCACTCTCAGCAGCACCTATCTGACCCAAGGTGTCCTGTGACATAAGAATGATGGAGACAGGTAACGAGAACCATAAGTTATTTCGAATGATCGGCAGTGTACAACTAATAAAACTAGAGTAACTAAATCTGTGATTTCTGGTTCTCAACAGTCTTGTCTATTTGAGTAAAACTGATTTCTTCATGTTAAATTTTAGTTCCAATCTTCCGTTAATGGTTAAACTTTACAAGATGTGAAAAGGCTTTTATCATTCTTTGAGATCTGTGCTCCTTATTTAATATATCAAAAGGCCTGCTTGACAATGCTATTTATAGCCAAATGAGGACTACATTTTACATTGCTGAGAGATCATGAAAGACAAAAGAGACAGTCAATACGCAAAGACTTTAATAGAAATAGTACCAAGTGTCCAATATAACACCACACAGGACAGGGATACAGGAACCAGATACACTGTAATGAATAGGTAGAGGTGTGGGAACATTAACAATCTCTAAAAGTCAGAAGTACAGCCAGTCTCATGTAGCAGCCCCTCACTACCTTTCAAACTTATTTGGAGATAATTATGCTTTTCCAGTGCCACTGTTGGACAGTGATGCTCTCCTTTGTTACACCCCAATTAGTCTTTTAAATAACGAAACAGGAAACATACCAACTTACATAAATATAAGCTACAATTCTGGCAAACACTACCATGATTCATGTAAAGTTTTATACATTATCATCTTTTTAGTAGTTATTAGCTAAGAAGAGAGACAAAACACATGACACTTGCTCAAGGAAACCTCAGTTGTTGCGCATCGCATCCCAGGCCAGCTGCTTCCGAATATGAGCTTACTATATGTGAAAATGGCAACATTTAACTTTTATTACAGATCTCACCCAACACATTAAAAATACCCCGAGGCACAGAGAGATTAAGCAACTTGAGCACAATCGTACCTAGGACTGAAACTGCGAAAGGGAAAGACCCTAAAAATGCCTCCCAACCCACCAGCGCCCAGAGCAGCACCAAGAGGAGAGGAGCGCGCGGGAGGGCTGGCTCCCTGCGAGCCGGCAGGGGAGGCCTGCAGGGTTCCAGCCACAGGTGGCCGCTGGGCTGTGCGGGCCAGCATGGTTTCGCATGCTATTTTGTAAGGCAATAATCGTAAAAATGAAGTTAAAATAAAGATGATTTCTGTTTGCTAGATGCTTCCGACAGGCATTGGAACACAAAGATATGCAAGCGAGGGACAGTGTGGGCGAAGACCTTTCCATCTTTTATGTTCATGGGTATCAAGTTTACTTTCAAGTGCTGTGAAAAGATAAAACATTCACCAATACACCTAGAAATAAAACTAGAACCAAATCTGTTTTAAAGACAGACCGTATCTGTATTGTTAGTAACAGTCAAACTTTTAGAGGAAGCCTTTGTCTCTAAGGAAGAATTCCTGTAACCCGTTACATGCTATCAGTAAGCTGGCCAGCCTAACTTGGTAGCAGCTCATTCCTCATTTTTTCTGATGGTCTTTTTCCTTTCTTTTGACAAGTATGTTCAGTTCCAGTGCTCAGTGTGTTTTAGTTTCTATTTCTGACCCTACCACTACCCTATACCCCACAAGTGCCCAAGCCAGTGCCTCCCTGTCTCATATCTGCAGTTACACATCCCATTCCTTTTTCACAAAAGCTTGTCAAAATCAGCGTCTCCCAACAGGTATATTTCTATCTCCTATGGAAACGTTCCTGAGGCCAAAGAAAAGATGCAGTTCTTGTGAGACCATTCCAGCAGGAACAAGGGACTAAATGTACTTTTTATGGACACGTTCTTTGATTTATGCTACTTATCCAGTTGCTTGCGTATCTTTGTGTTCTAATGCCTGTCTGAAGCATCTAGCAAACAGAAATCATCTTTATTTTAACTTCATTTTTACAATTATTGCCTTACAAAGTATCATGCAAAACCTGTTGCAGAATTAATTTTTCTAAGCTGCTTCATTTTCTATATAATCTAAATATATAACTTTATTTTAATTAAAAATGTTAAAACTGCGTATAACTTAGATTCTTCAGCAATTTAAAAGTAATTTAGTACATGACTCTTCTGAAACCGTGGGTTTGCAGCGGGAGGAAACAGAAGGCAAGGCAGCTGGCTTGCGCCAGGCCCCCTCAGTTGTGTGCAGCACTCGGGTGCCTCACCACCACCACTTGGCCCCAGTGACGCTCCCGTCCAGACCTGCAGCGCAAGGCTTCCTAGTATCTCTTGAAATTCTTTACAAACCAGGAGTGAGTTTCCAAAAGGCTATTCCACTTTGGACTGAAGCCAAGCAGATCGAAACCTGAGCCAATGGGCCTTTAAAATTCCTTAAGGAGTCTTAAATGTATTTTACCAATTTTAAAACAAATCTCACAAGGTAAGTCATAATAAAAAATTAGTACTCTCTCTCCTTACCTACAGCTTAAAAAACTTAGTTCTCTACTACATGCACAAGAGGGTCACACATTTATTAAATCTGCAGAGAAACACAGTCACTATCTCTCCTTCAGGTTATCTTCTTCCTAAAGGGAAACAGGATCTTATTCTAAAGTGTGGTTCAAACATAATGATTTCAGGCTTGGATTTATGAAATGGAAATTTTCAGAAAACTGCATTGACTCACCAAAGTCTGTAAGGATCATTATGAACTCAGCCCCACACCCCCCAGTATTCCACATTTTATTAGAAAAGAGGTTATTCTCAGGTGAAAACATGTTTTTGGTTTTAGTTTGGTTGTGCAACAAGTGATATTAACAAAACTTTAATAAGAAAGAAATCTAAAAAGGGCTCAAATTTGATACAACAATAATCTTCCATCTTAAATCTGCGAGTGCTATGTAGCTTCCATTAAAATTAAGAAACAGTGTTTCTTAAAAAACACAATGTTTAAACTTTTGAATTTCTAAAATTAAAATTCTAAAATATTTTAATAAAGTTTATAAGCACTGTAACCACAGGGAACAACTATGACCTTGAAAAAGAAATATACTAAGAAATGACCAAGTAAAAAGGTGCCGTACCAAGCACAAAGCACCGGGCTTTAGGAATAAAGAAAACGCTGCCTGTGAACCCAAGAGCCTGACTCCCTGGCTCCTGACGCTTTTATTTCCCAAAGGATGTGTATTACAGACCGCCCGAACTTGGTGAGGTCTCTACTGCAAGTCTGACCACTTTTGATATTTTTAAAAGAAAATTTTAACAATCCCCCATCTCTATACATACACAACTGTTTTGAATTAGACTAATTTTCTACGATTTTTAATGTTTGTAAGTCATTACTTTAAAAATAATTTTCCTCATGGCTGCAATGAGAAAAGGAACGAAGAACCTTCATTCTGCTTCCTGTTCTCTACTTCTCTCTCTACTGTAAGATGGCCTACGAAATTTGTGGGACCTGGGGCAAAATAAACAAGGGCCTTTCATGTGAAAATTAAGAATTTCAAGATGGCCAAGAGCAGAGCACTAAGCCAAGCACAAGGCACTTGAGAGAGCACAGCCCTACGTGCTGCGCAGGGCACAGGCCTGCCCTTCCCGAGGTGCCCTTGACCTTGTTTCACTGCTTCCCTCTCGGGCAGTGAGCTCTGCATCGTCCTTGCTCTCGGTCACCCCAAAGCTCACTCCCTCTCTGATCCTGCTACTATCCTCAGACTGAAAACTCAAAGGACAGATACAAGGGAGTTTTAACAATATAAAAGGTAAAGCCCACAGATTAGCACAGTACCTTCCTAAAAATTCTGAGTTATTTTAATCTTAACCTAGTCTTACAGGATGAAAACAGGATATAATAAATGCATTAAAAGATTAACTTGTAGTATGTGAAACAGTATTAAAACATAAGCAAAAAACCCCTTTCTGTAAAGGTAAAAGCAAGTAGGATGTACTGTATGCATTTTGCTTGTAAACAGAATATTAATGTCAGTTAAGATATTTAAAAAGGAGCTCAAAGCCACAAATTGGGAATTTTCCCAGTGAGTGAATACTTACGTAAGTATATCCTATATAGCAAAGTAAAACAACATTTTAAAACACACTAGCAAAAGCCTGCATTTACTATTAACAAATAACTAAAAGAAGTCTGAAATAAAACAGACTTTAAGAAGATAAAAGCTTATAGAAATGAGCACAGCAATGAGGAGAATCAACAATTTTGTTAAAATACAATCTTCAAATACAACTACAATTATAAAATAAATTTGTTGCTGCTCTTAAAAAGAACATAATTTATTATTTTTGAACATCCAAAAGAATAATGTACTGAGTCTTTTATAACTTAACAGAAATTTAATACAAAATGTACACTAGTCTGTTCACAGTTGATATGCATAGTTTATTCCTGTGAAATTTCCTTACATTTTTGCATCTATTTTTAAAGACATTTTTATTATTTAGAAAATAAATGTTTTGCATATAGACAATTTTACTGTTTCATGAACATTACAAATCTGTTCCCATTTAAAGCAAAAATATGAGACATTAAAATATATGAATCTTAAAATAATTATGTGTAATACTCAAATTTTGTAAAAACAAAACTGACTACACAATGCAAGAAATGCATTAATCTTTAATATCTAAAATATCAGTTATAGTTTAAGTAAAAATATGTAAGTAACCTCCTATAGAATTTTTTTCTATCACTTTTTACAGCTATAGCAGAAAACTAGCTTGAAGACTCTCTTTTTTTTGAGACAGGGACTTGCTATGTAGTCCCAGCTGACCTTGAAGTCACTATATACCCCAGGCTGGCATCAAACTTGCAGCAATCTTCCTGTCTTAGCCTCCTGAGTACTGGGATTACTGGTGTGTCCCACCACACCTGGTCAAGAACTCTGACTTTTAAAAATTATTTTTCTATATACTAATGTATGAAATATTATTTTAAATGTAAGAAATGGAAGTCATCCTAATTTTACATAAAGAATTCATTTATAAACAAAAGAGTGACTTAGTGTTTCAGTAAAATATGAAATTAGTTTCAACTAACTGGGTCAGGTCATTATTTATGTCTGTTTTATAACTAGGTAATAGTTACAAATTATCCTAATGTATGTAACTAAACATTTCTAGTTTTGAGTTGTTCAGGGAGTGGTGTTAACCTACTTTGCTACTAGTTGAGAGCAGTACTTCTCAAAAGGACCCCAGAACAGCAGCAGCAATGGTGTCTTGACAACTGATGGAAAAGTTTTGTACATTCTGGGGCTCCATCTCAGACCTACTGAGTCAGAAACAGCGGGACAGAGTCTGCCCATCTTTCAACAGGAGCTCCAGATGATTCTGATGCTGGGAAGGCTGAGTAGCCAGTGGCTTAGTATGTCTTGAAAAAGTATCATGAGGTCTTTAGAATAAAACTGTCCAAATTTCACATATCTTTATTGATAGCAACCCTAAACCAGTTGACTAGTTTAAGTATAATTAAAAAAACCAAGAAATCAGTTTTACAAATACACAAAACCTACTCTGCTCAGCAATAATGCAATCAAGCCATACAAAGAAGCAATTATGGTTAAATATATAGTCTTGGTCAGTAAGAAGGAACTGAAAAAAGAAAGAAGCACCAAAAATACATGTAAGTAACACCTATGTCCATGTATGTTAAGAACGGAGAAATCATGCTTAGTCTGTAACACCTGTGAGGCTCATACTAGGTATGGCCTAGGACGGCAGCACAGACAAGTGGGAACAGTATGCCAGTCCCTTAAAGACACTGAAAGGAAAGCTGTTCATCTGAAGACACAGCTGTCCTTTCTGAATCTCAGTCAGCTCCGGCACAAACAGGTCCTCTGATAACGTATCATGTGGCATCAATATCTGTATTTTTAACACATCTTCATTCATGGACTTAAATCTTTCTGCCCTTATCATAAAATACATGTCCCAAGTATTACAGGCATTAATACATTTTCTTCTGATTTTTAACATTTTCTTTTATTTTTCCTTCTTCACTAATACTTGTTGATAAACCACAAAGTCATTTTCACCCATTTTTTCTGATTCATATTGCCACACAATCAAGTGCACTACTTTTCCTGCCTTCACATGTTTTGCAATAAAGAGCCTTCTAGGACTACTTTAAAAGGAATAAAATAAGGATGTACATTTACTTTAATTCCCTAAAACAATAACATTCCCCAAAGGGCCTTTGAGAACCAGAAGTATCTTCCCCTGGTTAAATACATAGAGCAGTTCTGGCTCTGGCACGAGAAGGCAACAAATGTCAGTAAAGCAGTGGCAACACACTGTTATAAACACTGCAGAATAAAATACAGCCAATGCCTTCTGTGTGTGTGTGTGTGTTCATGTGCACTAGAGAATGGATCAGGGCTTTCTGCATGTTAATCATGTGCTCTACCGCTGAGCTACTCCCCTAGCTGCCCATAACCAATAATACTTAAGAAGAAATTCAGTTCTTTTGATTCCTACCACAAATTTTGCATTATATGGCCCAAAATCCCTTTTAAAATGTGCTTCTAGTGATTTATTTAGGCCATAGTCTGAATTTAACAAACATATCTGCAAGAGTAACCCAAGACAGGCATTTACATGGAAGAAACATCTCACTGAAACATGCTGAAGTGCAGGAGGATCATAATTCCGCGCCATCTTGAGCAACTCAGTAAAACTGAGGCAAAACAAAAAGGGCTGGGGATCTAGCTCATTGGTAAAGTGCTTGCATAGTGTGATGAGGCCCTGGGTTCA
Organism: Dinomys branickii; assembly: GCA_004027595.1. Taxonomy (NCBI): domain Eukaryota; kingdom Metazoa; phylum Chordata; class Mammalia; order Rodentia; family Dinomyidae; genus Dinomys; species Dinomys branickii. Next base: position 65,634 of record PVLD010004290.1, read on the forward strand.
ATCTCCAGTAATAATAATGAAAAAGTCATTCCCTCTAGAAACTGAATATTCATCAACTGTAGGGTTTTTAAAATAATTCTTTAGCCAAATCATTTTAGCTGCCCAAAAGCTGAATATCATATACCCCACAGTCACACACTCACGAATACACTCGTAAGAGAAGAATATAGAGTAAGTGCTTAAGGCAGGCACAACTTGGAAGAAATATTTTTATGTGTTCATACTACAACAATACCGCTGATACCTGGCAAGTGGTAAAGGTTACCGCTTACCGCGTATTAGGCTATACACTTAGTTCTTTACAAAAACCCTGATCACTGTAACAGATCTTTTAGAATTACTATTTCCATTTTTTGTGGAAAGCAAACAACCCATAACCAACCTGTTCTGTTTGCCTGAGATTGCGAGTAGGATAATAAAATTGATATTTAAAGCCTAGCTACATCAAAGCTATACTTTTCCTCTGTATGATATTACCTCTCTCAGATTATATTTATTAGATACATGTAAAATTATTGTATTTGTATTTCATTAGTTTTTTCTAAATAATTTTGTTGGGATTTCCCAGTAGTTAATAGAAGCCCTAAAAGTATGCACTAAAGAAAATTCTAAAATGCTTTTTCTTTAGTTAGTCTTCTGTATCTACTTCTCTTGGGTCTAAATTTTGATCTAGAAGAAGCTTCTTGTAGTCAAAAGGAAACAACTGGGATGAGGGGAAGGAGAAAAAAAAAGAAGGAAACACACACACACATACACACACAAATGGTTGGGATAATTGTACTATTAATTTCTATTGCTTTTTTGAAGGGAACAGTTGTTATTTAATTGTTTGATCATTTTGCATATCTGTATTTGTTTATCTGAGTAACCAATCTGAAGATAACAGTAATACAACAATCATTGTTAAATTCTTTTCACCTTGTCTGAAATTCTGTATTGTTTTTATTGTTTTTATGTTGTTTCATTTATGTCTGTGAGTCTGTGAATATGTTTTGGTTCTTTTATCTCTAAAATAAAATTTTTTTTAGAAAGAACTTTCTTGTGGGAAACAATGGTAAAGTGAAATGGCAATTCTGGTACTTCCTATGTCAAGAATTTCGACACTTTAATTTCAAGTAAACTCAGGATTGAGCATTTGTTCTCATTAATTATAAACCAGTCTTTATAAAAGGACACTAGAAAACAACATGAAGTTATAATGAAACTCAAATAAAACAAGAGACACAGTAACTGTTTCAAGGATATGAGACTTCAGCAATTACCCAAAGCCCAGCGCTTAAGCCAGAAAAGTGAAGTCTGTTTAGGGTCTCTAGATGACCCATCAGAACTCTTCTCAAGCTAAGCCTGGTGAGGCATCTACCCCATCAGGCTGCCTTTTACAGTGACTTTGTCACTTAGAGAACACAGTATCCATCCTTTCCTGCTCACAGTTCAACCTCCTGATCAATCCTTTTCCTATATTCACTATTTTTCAGTCAATGAGGTAACACATCAGAGCAATCTTAGGAAGATTTTTATTGCACATTTTCCTTCTTCTACATTGAATTGGGAGGCAAATCTTACTGCTGAGAAAATTTCTCTCATGTTTGTATTTTCTCTTCCATCTTTACTGTGTCCACAGTGGATTGCAACTTCACCATCTCTAACGTATACCCCTTCTATAACACTTTCCTGGACCCTTCTACCTTTTCTACTCTTTCACTTCTCAAAACAAAAAAAAACAAAATAAAACCAAACATGTTGACTTCTGGTTGCCTGCTGCAAGGTTAAACTCCTTATTCTGGGATGCAAGGGCACTGCTGCATCTAGACACACACTAACTTTCCTGGTTTTTTATTTTGTTTTTTTCTCTCTTTCCCCTTAATATATTCTCTAAATTCCATTTTTGCTTTAGTCACACTTGGAAAAGAAAATACCTTCCACTTTTTTTTGCATCTGTGAATGTAAACAAGCTTTATTATTTTAAAATAGCAATGACTCTAACTTTAAAGATAGATCAAAACAACTATACTGAACCAATAGTCCAAAGACATTTGATTAAAAATATGTGAAGAATGATTACTTCTATAAGGACTTAAAAACCTAGTACAATATTAAAACCGAAAGGGCAACAAACTAGAAGTTTTTTTCTGTTATAACACTAATTTTGAAAATCAAATTGGTTTGAATAAAATTGGTACATTAGAGAACATGAACATAACGAGAATTTTACTTTTGCTTATGCATGATTTTATCTGAGATGAACCTCTGAAAACGAGCCAGCTTAACCACGTCAGATAGGACAGTAAGCAGAATGTACACGCGCACATACCCCACAAAATGACCAGCCACCTCAGTGCACTGCACACACGAAATGACCACATCCAAGCATGTCCCCATTTACAACTTTCCTTCAGAGTTCAGAGAATCCCCCCACTTAACAAAATGCACATCAGCGACCTGACACACATTTCTACAAGCAAGCTTCAGGTTTATCAAGGCAAAGTGCCACATTTATTACAGAAGTCATGTATTTCTGAACCATTTAATACATATGTAAAACTGTGCTACAATTTATACTAGGTTCCTGTTTTTTAAAAAAAGTATTGTTGACAAAGCTTCTGAGTGTTCATTTCAATTCTGTTTTACCCATAAGCCATATAATTTTGCCCAGTGGTCATTTTCACAATATAGATGTGATACAGACAAATTGGATATACAACCCATTTGGAAAGAGCAAGAATGTCATAACTTTGAGACACAGAGGCATTATCTCCCATGTTATTAATAACAGTGAAACAAGATTAATATACTTGATACCTATTAATAATGACAGCATCAGGATGCTCCATTATTAATAATTCAAAATAATGAAGACTATAATAAAACATGGAAAATGTATGTCACCATTAAGAAAATATGTATTCTGACTATAATTATTTGTTATGCAGATAGTTAAGACATAAAATGTAAAATATGGAGACTACAATAATTGTGTGGTGGTTTTACAGTAGTTATTTAAAAATTATTTAAAAATGATCACCTTAACAAAAGTTATATTGGTAACCCAAATTAGTATTTGTTTGATTCTTGGAAACTTGTAAACTTATAAAGAACAAAATAAGGATGTTGATAGGTATAGTCTCTAATATTTTTGCAACACTCTCCTGTAAATCTAAGTAATTTTACATAATTTTTGAAGAGATTCCTTACCAATGATGTTTAACGATTTCTACTTTTAATAAAAGATTCTTTTTAAAATATACACATCACAGAATACTCAAATTATCATATTTAAATTCTTAGAGAAAAACAATTCTAAAATTTACATGGAACCAGAAGAGACCCAGAAGAGCTGAAAAAATTCTGAGCAAAAAGAGCAAGACAGGAGGCATCACAATCCTAGGATTCAAGTTACACTATAAAGTTACAGTAGTAAAAACAGCATGGTACTGCAAGAAAAATAAAACATATTGACCAGTGAAATAGAAAAGAGGATACAGAAACAACCCAAAGTAACTGTGGTACTTTGGATTTCTGACAAAGGAGCCAATAATGCATGCTGGAGAAAAGGTGCCCTCTTTAACAGATGGCGCTGAGAAAAGTGGTAATCCATATGCAGAACAATGAATCTCAGTCCGTATCTCTCCCTATAATCAAATCAAATCAAATCAAATCAAAATGGATTGAAGGCCTATATATAAAAACAGAAGCACTGTTTGAAAAAAAAGATAAAACTCTTGAAGATATATACATAGACAAGGACTTCCTGAACAAATTCCCAATTATGTAAGAAATAATATTAAGAATCAACAAGTGGGATCATATATTAAAAAGCTTGTGCACAGTGAAAGAAACAACCAACAGAGTTAAGAAACAACCTACAGAATGGGAAAAATGTGCCATCTACTCCTCAGAGGATTAATATCTATAAAATATAAAAAACTCAAAAAATTAGATTCTCCCAATAAAAGATTTGTAAAAATGGGCAACTGAAATGAACAGATACATTCTGAAGTACAAATGGCCAATAAACACATGAAAAAATATTTAGCATCTTTTGCCATTAGAAAAAACACAAACCAGAATAATACTGACATTCCACCCTCTTCCAGTGAGAATGTCTACTCTCAAGGTCTCAAAACACAACAAATGCTGGTGAAGTTGTGGAGGAAAAACCACCCTTCTACACTGATGGCAGGAATGTAAACTAGTACAATCACTATGGAAATGAGGGTGGAGAGTCCTCAGAAAACTAAAAACAGAAATTCCATTTGATCCAGGTATAGCTCTTCTGGGTACCTTCCTAAAAGAGCTGAAGTCATCACATTGCAGTGATACATACACACCCATGTACAGCAGCATCACAACTGCTAAATCATGTACTTGGCCTATGTGTCCATCAAGAGATAAATGGGTTAAGAAAATGTGGTATTCATATACAACGGAGTTCCTCCCAACCATGAAGAAGGATGAATTTGGGCTATTTTGTAGAAAAATGGATGACTCTTATGATCATAATAATGAGAGAAGTCACAGAAGGCTAAATATTACAGTTTCTCTAACATGAGACCCGCACTACGTGTAATCAGAAAGGCAAAATGAAACAGACACGCTGAACAACAGGGAGGCAATCTCTGTAAGGGTGGATGGGAGGCCAGGCAGGCAGAGCAGACTGATGCACAGTCTGAGGGTAACCACTATGCACTGTAATCAACTCTTAACAAACAAACAAAATTACATACCTGTTAAAGTAACTTTCTGGTATTCAGTACTTATCAAATTGAATAAGTGAATGGTCAAAATCAAGAATTTGTTCAGAGAAGCAAGTTCTGCATATATCAGCATATATAGTCATATTTCTTATATCTTCAATTCTCTGCATGCCATTTACCAAAGTATTTTGAGTGCTTAACAAGGTTGGTTACTTTTTTCCCGTTGCTGAGACAAAATACCCAATGCCAAAATGAAGGAAGGAAAGGTTTATTTAGCTTACATTTTGTGGAGGTTTTAGTCCATACTTGGCTGGTTCTGAGGCAGAGTGGCACATGGCAGAGGGCAAACTGTTCAGGGCAGCAGAGCACAGCAAAAACAACCAGCCAAAGAGAGGAATGGCTGCAAGCAGCCTCCTTTTCTCCCCTACATTGTAAACAGCCTGCCCCCACCCAGGGGGTGTGTAGCTCTCACACAGTCTCCATGCCCTCCTCTTCCACAGGCTCAAGATGTATACAAAGTAAGCACCCTGGCTTCCAGCTGAATCACATAGTTAACCTTTTAAACTTCCCAAATTAACACAATAAACAACATCCCAGAAGGGTAAGGGCATATCCTTTTCACCCCAAGATCTACAACTGCTGAGTTACTCAGCTAAACCTCCAGACTCCCCAAGTTGACACAATGTATCAACCGTAACACAAGGGTACTCAAATATTTTTAGATTTTCTGTGTGGGCTATTTTTGAACCATGTACATTCATTCAGTCAATATTCATTAAGTACATCACAGGAGTCAAGCTCTATCTTCCTATAAGCTGAAGACAGAGCACAAGATGAACAAAATCCTTGTTTTTATGTACAAGTGGTAGGAGGACACAGAAACTAAAGCAGCAAAGTAAATAAACTATATGGGATAGTAGATAATGGGTCTCACAAAAAAGAAACATAAAGCAGGAAGAACTGGGGTAGAGTGGAAGCAATTTGCAGTTTTAGATCAAGTAGCCAAAGAAAATCTTACCAAGTTGACATCTGAGTAAAAACCTCAGGATGAGAATGAGCCATGCATGCACACAGGGTAACTGCTGTGTGTACAGGGAAAATCTGGTATGGAGCCTTGAAGATGCACACTTGCCAAGCATGTTCCAAGACAGCAAAGAAGCCAGGACGGCTACAGCAGCATGAGTGGGGGACATGCTGAAATACAGGAAGGAAAGGCTAAAGCACAGAAGCCGGTACTATTTTTAGATAAGAAGTCAGTGGAAGCTTTTCATTCAAAAAGTGACATAATATGGCCTATTTTTAAAATACAATGGCTCTACCTGTAATATGTTCATGTGCTCCCTAACACTTCAGCCAACAATAGACTGTGTATACAGTGGTGACTCCACACAATTATGCTGCCTAGTGCTATCCTAGCTACGTCAGTTTGTGTAAGGACATTTTAGGATGTATACACAATGATGAAATCCCCTAATGACACTTTTCCTGTTGTTAAGTACACCTGACTATTAAGAACGGCCTGAATTAAAGTCTAGGGTAGATATTTTAGAGATATGAAGGTGACTTGGATCAGGTTATGAGTGGTGATGGTGAACAGTGACTGGATTTTAGATATATTTCAGTACAGGTGTAAAGAGAATTTTTAATTGAGGTGTGAAGAATTATCAAACCTGGAGTGAAAGAAAAGCTGGTATACAGGATGACATCATGGTCAATTACAGGACTCCAACTGCCATTTATGAAGGTGGAGCAGGTTGGGTGGGGGAGGGGACGGGATGGCTGCTGTATCACATTCTGAGACCACCAAAAGACTTCTCATCTGCAAATGGACGGCCATTCACAGCTCTGGTTCTTGAGGACATCACCAAATGCTATTCTGGGTGTGATGCGTCCCTGCCAAAACTCACACTGGTGCTTAACTCCTCAACAACACAGAGTTAGAAGGTAAGGTCTGGGAGTGCCTCCGACGAGGCACCCTTATGAACAGACTAATGTTCTTCTGTAGTCAGTCAGGACTCTTGAAACCGGGTTAAGTCTCCTGAGAATAAATGGTCTCTCAGCACTCTCTCTCTTCTCATAATTCACCAGCCTCAGGTTATTTTATTATGGAACAACAACAAACTAAGGGAATGAATGTTAGTTTTAAAATAGTACAAATCCCAAATGTTTGAGCAGTTTCCCCAATTTACAAGTAGAAGAGGAAAGGAGGAAACATCAAAATAGATTGAAAAAGCAAGAGACAGAAATGTAGAAGGAAAAATCAGGAGAAATTAGTATCAGAAAATCAAGTGTCAGATGCTGCTGCCAGGTTAACTAAGAGGAATAAGAACTGATCATCTCACTTAATAACATGAGAATCATTAACAAGAGTAGTTTTACTGGAGTTACATGGTTTACAGAAACAATTCAGAAAGAAGAGATAACTTTTTCAAAGAGATCAGCTGTAAACACAGAAACAGGAAAACTAAGCTAGAGGGAGAAATAAAAACAAATTTTTATGATAGCAAGAAAAGGTACCTTTATTTGTACGTTGATAGGAAAGACCTAGGACTAAAGCAAGAATGGTGTTGCATGAGAAGACAGAACTAACCCAATTTTCAGACACTCATTAGTTATAATAATCCCCAATTTAAAAAGTATTTCAGTATTTATCCAGTGGTTATAATCATAATATCTCATGTATTTATGAAAATATAATATATTTAACAATTCAGAAATTAAGTATGTGTTGAATAAACAAATGAATAATATACTTTTAACAAATGCCATGACCAACACATTTAATGCATATTTTCTTTTGCCTTTGTATCATTTGAAAAAATAAAGAATACATTTTAATATTTTTCAACTCATCTGAATTGTGGCTGCTACAATGCACTCATGAAGATAAAGATCTACTTTTAAGTTCATAGCTCTTTGATCACTAAATCTACCTTTTGCTCATACATTTTCAGCTCCAGACATAAGGAAATTTACCTGTTAGCTGAGTATCCAGTGTAGAAAGCAAATAGAAAAGCACTTTACCTAATCAACTTTGCTAGAGTTGTACCAATATATGCCTCACTCCAAAAATACTATTTACCCACAATTGGTATATCTTCATATAGAATAACAAGTATCTGGGAAAGCTTAAAGACTGAACTGCTTTAAGCTAGTAGCTCGCAAAAATAAACAAGAGACAGTAAACACTTTAGGCTTTGAGGACCACATTCTATCTCCATGACATACTCTTTTTACAATCTGAATCCCCTGCAATCCTTTTCTTAAAGAACAATTTTAAAATATAAATCCAATTCTTACACATTGTAGGACCTAGAAAAATAAGCCAAGAGATCTGATTTGTCCCATGGACCATTTGTTGATTACAGCTTTAAATAGTTACACAAAATATTAAACATAATCCAAGTGAGTCAGATTTCTGGATTAAAACATTTATTTTAAATGTTTTATATGCTGCAGAAAGGAGGTCTATATCTGAGCAAAGCCAGAAAGAAATCTCTACTTAAGTCCCATAATTAGGAATACTCCTGTATCTACAAAGCAATGTAATTATCATTTTACAGAAAATCATGCAGTTAATAAAACAGACACTACCTCTAGTTGCACGATCAACCCTGCTAACATGCTCATCAGGACACTCTCTCAACTACTTTACTGAACCTGCAAACAGCAAGAATAAAGGGGGAGGCATTAAATACTGAGTGTGCTTCACTTTCCCTATTTTAATTCTCTACATTAAAAATACAAAAATGTTAGACTGAAAATATTTTCTTAGAGCTGAAGCTATTTCATCAGCTTCTTTTGGATTTAAGATTCTGATAAAAGCAATGGAGCCTTTCTCTAAAAAAGATACACAGACTACTGCTGTAGTTTCAGAGATCTGGACTCCCTGAAGCTTGTCCACCGACCAGGAAAGGACCCTCTCGAGTCCCCTGCACAGCTGTTGCTCTGCTACTCTGGCACTGCATTTCTTTCAGAACAGGTGCTTGGGGCTCTCCCTTGTGCACCCTGCCTCAGCCTGGGTTCAAGTCAAACCTCATCTCTCTCTCCTCTTTTCCAAACAACATTTAACGAGCATTTATCTCAGCCCACTCCAGTCTTAGCAAATAACAAATTTTACTTTGTGTCTTTCGTATCACTTATACAAGAACTGTTACATTTTTTGTGTAAAAGTCCACACTACTTTAGGGGAATATACTATAAATGAAAAGGAAAACCACGATACAAGTCACTCCTATGAACATTTGGAAAAAACATCCATGAGTTTTAAAGATGAAGAATAATGAAAAGACAAGGTTGGCCATTTTGTACAGGCAGAATCTCTGTTCACACAGTGTAATAATGAATGTGAAATTATCCATCAATTCAGATATTAAACAGTTACAGTATTCGTGTGAAGCAGACCTGTGCAATACTTCAGACGTTCCTCGAGGTTTTCAGACATTGAGCTCATTGCTCCCCTTTATCACTATCACTAACTCCGTTGCTCGCACTTAACGAAGGGCTCCGTCATCAGCCCCGGGCCAAGTTGGAAACCGGTGAGTCACTCTTGGCAGCTCTGTATGCCTCCTTCCAACACCAGCTCATATTCACAGTCGGGTCTAGCTCATAAGCAGCTTTCTCGTATCCCACTTACTTTTGTCCTCACCGCCACCACACTAGCTGATTATGTTTTCTAGGCTTACTGTGAAGCTTACTGATTTCACACCTTTCCATCTTTCATGGAACTGATATAGTGATCTCAGAAAAATAGGTACATTCACAGAATTTAATTGTTATAGGGCCAACATAATTATTAGCAACTACGTCCAAAAATGGGTGGATCTATCTGGCTTCCTCCAGCCCAATGAGCATATGCTGCATTTTCTTGTTTACACACTGTACAACCTAAGGACACTATCCATAGTGTAAGAAGTCAGGCAAGAGGTCTCCTTAAAGAGCACGGGACAGGACCAAATGGAAGGAAAGATGAAGGGGGACTTTCAACATGCTAGCAGCGTGCTATTTTTTAATCTGGTGCTGATCACCTAGGTGGTTCACTTCACTTATAATATGCTTACTGTTCTAGGTATACATTAGACTTTAATAAAAAGTTTAAAAAATATATAAAACTCATGGTCAGTGTCTTTTCATTGCTCATATACTGAAGCCCAAACAGGCAGCAGCAATGACCTGAAAGACACTTTGCCATGTTCTCATTCTCCCTCCCCTGTAAGTCTTCCGTCTTGACTGTATGTCTTGCTCCCCATCTTCAGAGTTTTCATATTGGCTGTGCCCTCAGCTCAGAACACTGTTCCCGCCTTCCCATTTTGCTTTACCAATTTCTAGTGGTGCCCCAGGTGCTTTCATTTCTGCCATCTGAAGTAGAGCAGAGCTTTGTTCTCTGCCACCAGCTGAGGTCAGCAGCCCCCTCTGCCTTCCCTTCTCAGCACTCCATCACACATCTCCAGTAGACTGTGAATTCTGTGAAGGCAGGAAATGTTTCATTTCTACTCTTAATCTCACAGCCCTCTGCATGTTTACTAAGTGATAAAATAAACTTATTTAGTCCCTATGTTAGAACATAGTACGGAGCTGTGGAAAAGTTTCAAAATTTAAGTACTATACTGTACACTATTAACATCACTAAAAGTTTATAATACATAAATTTAAAGAAAGTGAGAATTAAATTCTAAATTGTTTATATACAGAAATATGTACAATATGCATGAAGGCAGCACGTAAAGAAGTCATTTTTAATAGATCTTATTTGAAAGCTCTATTTTAAAAACAATCTATGATAATAAAATTCTGAAATAAAATTGAGGCCAAATAAATTTCTACTCATTCTCTACATATACATGATTTTTTTTAGTCTCATAAAATATAAGGCATAACCACTATTGTAATGATTTGAGTAGATTAATTAACTCTCAGTTTCTTTGAATGAAAATTCAAGGTAATATTTAATATTTCTCTATTGAACTTTAAAAAAACTATAAACATTTGCAAATGTTCAAAATAATAATTTAAACTTTACATGTTAAAATAATTTGGTGAATGAAGAGTAAAAATACAATATTTTATTTGTTTAAATTACCCATGGAAAGTAACACAGGTCTAACAAGTAGCTTTCACAAATTGCTCTTCTTGAATAAAAATAAAATCTGGTTTACTTAACAAGTCACCTTTTGCACAGCTCAGTAGTAGTGTGTGTGCCTGAAATGCACAAGGTCTGGGATCTAAGCCTTGCTCCAGGGGTGAGTGAGGCTGCCTTCAAGTAGGTATAAGCAATGATCACATTGTATGAAAATGCCACAAAGAAAAAGAAACCAAAACTATAATTTATTTCTGAAATCAGTATCATTTTTATAATGAGCTTTATAATAGCATGTTAGAATCTGTAAAAAATAATTTAAATGAAAAACATAGTTTTAAATTGTCTTAACAGTTATTTTCTGTATATCAACATCCAAACTGCTTTTTATTCTAACATCCAATTAATGGCACATCCATTAAATCTTGAATTAGGCATTTTATTGATCATTACCAAGAAGAAAGAAAACATGGTATTTTCCTTGTTTTGAGAATGAGGTACTAGTTTCCTTAGTTAATACAGACCTTACTCGGCAAGTTTTCACAGTTATTAAATTTTAAATGGATGAAGGAGTTATTTAAATTCTTTCCATCTCTATTTCTTTATCAAGTAGTGGCTCATCAAATTTTTTCTCACAAAACCCTCGGAGAATGTGATGAAAATTAAAGACCCCCAGAAGCATATATGTACAAAGTAAGGTTATATGAAGTTCATCCAAGGATCCTTAGGTATAAAGAGCACTAGACAATACTTGTGATCTTTTGTAGCTTTAAATTGTGGTTTCAAAAATAAGACTAAAGTCTTTTTTTGTGTGTGTGGTACTGGGGATTGAACTCAGGACCCTGCGCTTGCTAGGCAGGTGCTTATTCCACTGAGCTATATCCCCAGCCCCAGACTAAAGCCTTTAAACAAAAGTCAGTCACTCTTGGGAATAAAAGCAAAAACTCAAATACGGCTCATTGATTTACTCATTGCTGTTAAAGGCATTACCTAGAAAAGGCTAAACACCTATCTATAAATGTAGGTGTTAATTTGACAAAAATAACTCATACTGTAGACATTAGAAGTTCAGCAAAACAAGATTCTTACATAAATACATAATATTCCTAGACATGGAAACGTGTGACATTTGCAGCTTTCAAATGACAGTAAGTTGTCGTTCCCCTAAGTCCACTGTCACTACCGGCCTCACCCTTTCCAGAGTGAGGAAAGAAAACGTTACATAATGAAGGCTGTGTCTGAGACCTTTCAGGCTACTGCTTTGAGGCAGAGGAGAATCCTTTCAGGTCCTGGAATGTTGTATTTTAAAATAATTACTAGATGACTTTAAGAAAGAGAACAACTTACCTGCAATTCTTGTTCTCTGAAGGAAATGCAGTAATTATAAACATATCAACACTCTTGGGCACATTCTCCTAAGTATGAATGGATTTGGAATGCGCCATGGCTTAAGCTCTGAGCTGCTAAACTGCTGTCCTGCCTGGCAACTGCGTTAACTACCTGCCTAGCTGGTAATGACACAGGGCTGTCATCTACAGTCCTTTACTTCCTGAAGGCAAGCGTTCCCAATGAGAGAGGAGTGGAGCCTGAATAATTACTGTCCTTGGAGAACATGAATTGTCTCTTCTGTAGAGGTTAAGGCAGGTGGAACCACAAAACTAAAAGAGACTGCTATGCACTTCAAAAGTGGCACTAAGATCAACACATTAAACTGCTAAAGAATAAAACTCCGTAATAACACTTTGCGAAATGAAAGATAATGGTAAAAGAGCTGATTGTTAAATGGGTCTTGACCCAATGGTCAGCATCAGAGCAAAGAATCACAAGTATTTAAATAGTTGTAATATAAAGTCAGTCTCACACCGTCATTCAATGAGCTAATGTTTTGTGTCAGTGCTTGCTAACTTAAAAGTCAAATAACAGCTGCAGTGGTAACCAATGTTAGAAAAATGCCTGAAACTGCCAAGACCCTGCAAACTGCTGTAATTACTGCCAAGAATGACTTTTCATAAAGTGTCGTGCCAGCTATATACTGTTAAGCAATTGCTACTATTTTATGTAAATTGCTTACCAGTCAATTGTCCTATCACTAACTTAAATTTTATAAATTCAAGTAATCAATTCATAATTTTATAATTTTATATTATAATTTTATATTATTTAATATAATAATTTAGTTTTAAATTTTTAAATATGTAAGGACTGAGTCACTATCACAGGAAGTCCCTGTTCTGTCTTAAATAACCAAAACAATAAGAAAGAAATGAGCTACAGATAATCTGTGGTTTGCACAGTGATCTTTGAGAAAGCTGTCAAAATCTTGTGCAGCATCTCTCTCTTGCAGTACTGCAAGTTCAGAGGCAAAGTGATGATCATATCTTCTCCTCAAGTTAAACCAGGGTAGGGTAGGGTTGCCAGACAAAATACAATATACCTGGTTAAACTTAGATAAATGTAGCGCAGGGCATAATTACACTAAACAATTTTTTGTTATTTATCTGAAAGTTAAATTAAACTGGGTGTCTAGTTTTGCTGCCTTCTGCTAATCTAGAAACTCTAAACCAAGAGTGCTCAAAGAGCTATCAGCAGACTTCCAGCACAAATGAAGCTAAAATCTGAGCTATCTATAAGTCTGTCCTTCTGAATATGGTAGGAGTTACACACGGCTGCAGAACACCTGAACTGTGGTTAATCCAATACAAAATGTGCTCTGAGTACAAAATACACACTAGATTTTGAATGATTAGTACGAAAAGTGTAAAATATTTCATGAATTTTTATACTAATAACATGTTCAAATAGTATCTTGGCTATCCTGGGTTAAGCATAATTAAAAATTCTTTTAAAAACCTTATTCTGACTGTTAGAAAACTTACAGACATAGATTTTAATGATGGTTTGAATTACTACTGCTGTTATTTGTTACTACAAAGTGCTGGTTTATATGCCTTCAAGAAGAGAACTGTACCAGAATGTCCTTGTTGTTCCATCGTTAAAAACATCAATATTGGTAAACACACAGGGCTGCTTCAGTCAATGCCCTCTACTTATTAAAGTACATAGGGAGCATGCTCTTACCTAGGAAACAACTTCTTGTAGTAATTGTTTTGCATGAACTATCTGTAATCACCTTAAAAACAATTTTAAAAAACCCATTATCATTCAAATACTAGTAAAAGATGAATCTGAAACCTAGGGAGGAGGGGGCAGGGTAGCAATGGGGGGTGAAAATTATCAAAGTATGTGATGTGCTTCTATGAATCCACCCAAATGAAACCCATTAATCTGTGTAATCCATGACAACAAAAGGGACTAAAATTTTTTTTAAAGATTCATGATTTTTTTTAAACAAATCATTCTTACACAATTCAAAAGAAATAAATGCTAATATATATTACATGTGTATGTGAAATAAAATCTTCAAGATCCTAGTTTCACTGGAGAATCCTTCAGTACCATTATATTGGGTTTTTATTCCTATATATTATCAAAATTGTAGAAGAGTAGTTCATTTTATTCCCCACTTGAGGTGGTATAAGAAGTTCTTATTAAGACTCTCTGGGACAAGATTTTACTTTGGTATGCTAGATAATGAAGGCAAGATCTCAGTGGCCTTGGTGTAGAACACTAGTTACAGAATCACGAAGTAAATTTTTCTCTTACAAATATACTGTGCATACTACTATGAGACAAAGATATGTTTAAAAGGTGTACTCTATGGGAGAAATGTTTTAGATTAAACACTTTTTAGTCATAATAAACTTTTAGTTTGAGCAAAAAACCTGTTCCGTTACTTTGTATCTCACCTTACAATTTCAATAGGTTTAGGTTTCAATTCTAAGGTTTTCTCAACTTGCTAATAAGTTATGCATTTATTCATTCTCTTCCATGCTCTTTATAAAGGCTTAAAATATTTATCATGCTCTCACAAATAAAATTTCAAAGAAAATGGTACAAATCTATATAATCTCTCTGAAATCTGAATAATCTATATTTCTTCTCTTATATAGCCGGTATCTAATTTGAAGATGTAAATCCTTTTAAAATTAATTGCCCCAACACTAGATTTCTTCAACACTTTAACTCTTCCTTGTCAGTACTGTGGTATCCTGAATATTATAATCTCAAATATTTTGTCAGATATTTAGTTTCCTACCAATAACAAAAGCTGTTCTCATTGAACACTGACCTCACCCTCAAACATGGACGGTATGTGCCAAGTCACATGCTTTGTTCCATTTGCCTTCACAGGTGATGAATCACATCTAAATGCCATTTCAAAACTTTACATGAAAATTTCAAGGCATTCAAGAAAAGCTTGTGATGAGGAATGAACCTCAGCAGTTACTAACCAAGATTTAGATGCTGAATGAACTGGAAAACAAACTTTACTGTAATTGGGAACAAAAGGAAACCATCATATCTGGGACATGCTTCAGTTCTACACAAGGAAAACGACTTCTTGATGGGTGGAGGCTGCCTTGCTCTCACGGCTGGCTGCCTGGCTGCCTTGCTCTGAGGCCCAATGGCCTTACCCTCAATGGCGCATTCCAAAACCAGCCTTGAGTTAGGAGCATGGGCCTAGGAGTGTGTGCTCACTACACAGTGCTTACCTTTAGAGAACAAGGTGCTTGACACAAACTGAGCAAGTTCTCACCCAATACTTTCAAGAACACTGAAAAAGATTGGCAGATCTTTCTTGGTGCAGGAGGGACCTCTTTATAATCTTCTTGTGGTGGAAGTTTATGATTTTCCTGAATGAGGAAAGAAGAGTAAAAATTATACTGAGATTATTCCACGTAGATCAAGTGTATCTTTGTTTTACAAAATGAGGTTCTGAAAAAAAGTGAGATGAAATCACAAGTAGTTTAAAAATCACTTTTCTTTTGAATACAATCATCTCCCCTAAATACTGTATGCTTCAAACAGTATCTTTAATCACAAAGCCTTGTATCTACTTTTACCCTCTCAGAAACTGAAAAGGAAAGAGTAAGTTCTCTGTTAACAAGTGATCATAACTGTAAGTTACATTAACAAATAATTAATACAGCTAAACTCACTGAAACACAATGAGTCAAACAGTGCAGACTGGAGTTTCCCCATGACATGTGTATTTCAGGGTAGCTAAGAAAAAAAGAAGAAGGAACCTTTTGTGTTTTGTTAAATGCCACGTAATCATATTTGAAGCACTCTACTAGAATGTAAAACTCCACAAGGAAAAGGAATTTTGTGAATATTTTTATACACTGATTATCTGAAGAGTCTCACATAAGGATTGGCATATAATAAGTACTAAAAATGTGATTTATATAAAGAATATTAACAAATTAAGACAACAATCTGAAGGTCAAACTTTGCATAACCGAACAATTATAAATGTATAAATATTCTAAGGAGTCTGAAAACATGTTATATAACATTAGCAATATAAACTTTCAATCACATATTAAATAAGAAAATAGTATTTAAAATATTTTATCTTAAAATATTCTTGAGGTAATGGTATAAATATATTACTACAATCCAAACTCCTACAAAGGAATGACATACTTTAAGATCAGAAAATCACACACTATACCTTAAAATATATTACTAGATACCAAATACAGTAAAAACACTCCAATATCAATGTTTTAGATGATGTTACTTTTAAAAAACCTCAATGGGGTAAGACTGCCTCTCATTGTAGAATCTCCAGGAAAATAATCTAATAAGGCATCTTGAAAATGAGAACTAGGCAATAACTTAAAAATTTATGAGCTAACTGCTAATTTTCAGAAAATTTAGAGGCCAAGTTACAGGCCAAAAAGTACAAAACGAGGAACATACTACAGCAGGGTTTATTCAGGCTCTTCCACAAGTCACTTATAGGAAGTACGAGAAGGACGGACAGAGGAAGAGGGGACTAGGGTGGAAGAAGGGACAGAGGTAGAGAGGTGCTGAGAAAGCAGATGTTTCGGTGACAGAGCGACCCTACCAACCAAAGGCTCACTCCCAGAGCTCTCTCAGGTTCTGGACAACAGCTCAAGTGTACAGTGCCATTCTGTAGCCAGAGGAGAGGAAACTGAACAGACAGACAATGTTACTAATGAGTAATTCCTGTTAATTTTGTTGGATATGGTATGCGGTTGCTTTAAAAAGATATGCATATTTTTTAAAATATATTTTTTATTTTTAATATTTTTAATATATTTTTATATTTTTTTTATACTTTTAAAAAGACATGTATACTGAAGGATGTAGGAGAAAAAAGACAGGATTTCTCAGCTACTTCAAAAACATTTGAAGAAGAGGAGAAATTAGATGAACCCAAAGTGGCAAAATTTTGCTAATTGTTAAATCTGGGCCATAGGTATTACTGGTACACTAGAAAGGTTTATTATACTTGTCTCTCTTTGGTGCAGTCTGAAATTTTTCACAGGTACGTTTTAGCTCAGGATTCTGTAATATCCTTTACTACATTAAGTATATTCTCAGTAAACACAGAACTAGCTGCTTCACAACCAATACAGAGCCAGGATACAATAGACAAAAGCCTGTTCTGTACGATTGGCACAGATTTGCCCACACTCTAAAAGATTCTGTTTTTAAATTTAGTTTTATTTGCATATACAGTTGTGTATATGTATATTTGAAGAGGAAAACGCTTTGTAAGTTCTAGTTCAGTGATACTTTAGAAAATAAAATTTCAGGAAAATAATTTGTACTCCACAAAACAGCAAAACAGATCAATTTAACACTTTTGGGCTACTGAGCCAAAGCACAGTAGGTTGGTTTATTTTGGTACTTCTCTATCTCTTCTGTAGGTCTGCATTCTCAAAAAATGCTCATGATTCAAATGGCCTCTTGTTTAACCTACTGATATTTTTCTTCTCTGGATGGGAATGATTGGTCTCAGCTAAGTATTTGCAAGGCAAATTTTTACAAATGCAACATTTTTAATATTAAGTACTCAGGTATTTAACTGAATGACAGGCATAAGTTAAACATCCACAGAAAATATTTGTATTTATATGCCCTAAAATTTTAAAATAATTTTTAATAAAATATGAGATATATTTTAAAATTAGAATGATTTTCTCATACCCAGTGTATATTCTATCATGTGCATTTCTATTGCACAAGAACATTCATGGACATTATTTACTACCCTTTTCATAAAAAATATCCTGTAGCACAGTATAGGATTACCTACTGTCACCACATATCACAGAAACCAGAAGGTTGCTTTTGCTGGACCTTGATATAACTTTTACTGTTAACTGTTGCTGATTTCCCCACTATATATCACAGTAGGCAAATCATCAAGAAAGCAAGTTTCTGTGTGATGACTGTATTTTCTAATAAACTTCAATCTCATACCATTACATTAACATTTAATAGCATATGCTTAATAGGATTTAACATCCTCTTTCAAGAAAGTTTATATTGATTTCCTTTGCAAAAATTTAACATTCAAAATGTAACTCACAATACACATGTTTTTAAGCATTATATAAGGTTATAAAAGGATGTGTTTTTCAAGCTTGATATTTTAGAAAAACTATGCTAATTTTGACTATATTAACATCTAGCAGTTCAACAGGCATACCACCTTTTGATGGTTAGTAGATGTGTACATTTACAAGGTTCACTTGACTCTAACCCTATCAGAGCACAGACATCTGAACAATATAGTGGTACCTCAAGTGGTGCTCCCAACTATTCCCTCCTTCTTAGAATAGATGGTATTTAAGCAATTCAATCAGATCATCTGGTAAAGAGGACACAGACAGGTATACACATCTCTCTCTCTCTCTCTCTCTCTCTCTCTCTCACCCACACACACCCACACACCCAATCATGCTTGTTTTATTTCCTTTTCCTTCAACATTTTTAGTGAATTGATAAATTAACCTAAAATGTCATGACACTTATCTGATATCTAGAATACCCTACAGTATTATAAGCAGAATTTATAATGACTGCTATAAGTATTTTAAATGTTGTGTTTTTTAATTTTAATTTTTTTTTTGCAGTACCAGGGATTGAACTCAGTAAAATTTTGTTCTTAAAAAGGCAGTCTAATGATAGAAAAATGTAATTTGCTACCTGTTGAAATTTTATTACTAGAAAAAATTTTAATCAATCGAACAAGGAAAGCAGTGAAAATTAGCCAGTACTGAAGGGATTTTGTATTTCTTCTTTTGAAGTTAAGAAATGTCATATTTGGTCACAGCCAAGACCAAGAAACAATGGAATTAAGAAATATATAATGTGTGAATATTTGAGAAGCTCTGAAAAAATATACATAAAAATCAATAATGTATTTTCATTTGAAGCTACCATGCCAAGTAGTTTTCAGATTATAATTCTTTACCAGTAAACTTGGAAATTTTAAAAATGTCTGATAATTCCTTAGATTTCTGACTCAATTGGGAGAATATGGAATCGCTTTTTGTGTGGTGGAGGACAAAGACGGGAAAACTGGATAATTCCTTTAGGGTATCATGAGATTAACTAGCAAGTGCTAGCCAGCTAGTAAATTTTCAATAAACACATGACTGATTCCATTAGAACTAATTACGGTCACAGGAAACTAGTAGTATTCAATTTTCTCTAATTTAGAATCTCACAATAAAAGTAGTATTTCTGTGTTACAAATTGAAAAGATACTATGATACAAATTATCTACTTTGGATTTAATTTAAACGCTTCATTCAAAGATACCTGCATGTATGGTAAATGAATTCACAGATCTGTATACCCTTTTTACACACAGACTTCAAAGTCATGTGATCACAGATCAAAGGAAGTGTCTAATTAAATTTCAAGCTGGAACTGTTTTTCAACAAAAAGAATTACATGACAAAAATTATTTAACTCTGAATATATCATAAATATATATTCTTTTTTTTATAAATATATATTCTTAACAAATTTAAAATATATATCCACCAATTATATGAAGTATATGTGAATTCCTTAAGAAACAAAGCAATTTGTCTTCTCTAAAGTAGCAAATAGCACTATGTATTTTTAAGTCTACAAATATAATATAGACCTATCATTAGAAAGATCTTTTGTTGGGATTTCTGCAGGGAAAGCCACCAACTATGGACATATCTTTTCATTCTCAAAGTTACTCTACTTTTATTTGGGTTTATCTTCCATGTAGTAAACATGAGAAGATATTTGCTATTTTCCTTTCTTAGGTAACAATATGGTAAGTTTCATGATGACTAGGATAGATTGAGAAAAACTTTGTCCTAAAGAAGTCTATGGAGACCTCTGAGTGTCTTATGTACTCTTGCTTAAAGAAGTCTCAAAAACTTTGGTAAGAATTTCAGACAGAATTTTCATAAATTCTGCTTATGTGTATCCCATCTACACTACTCTCAGCAGTGTTATATTCCACACACATTACACAAACAACAAGTAAAAGCACCGTTCCGGAAGTACCTGAGGTGTGAGGTGACTCAATTTTGTGAATCAGGTAGGACATTTTTAAGGTTAAAAAAGTATTATCATTGTTATTATGGCTGTCACCCTAAATATACAGAGCTACTTGGAGTACTTTCTATGCACCAGATAATGTTCTAAACATTTTATATGCATATTTTAATATTCCCCTCTTGGAGATAAACTGAAGTACAATGGAATTATACAACTTTCTTGAGATTGAAAACCTTGTAAACATATTGAAACTCAAATCCAACCAGTATGGCTATTGACACAAGCTTAATTACAATTTCACACTGTTAAATGCAAACCTGTTAAGTGTGTTGTCTAAGTGTAATACAGATGATAGGCATCATGAGTCTGTTCTGCCTCTATTCATAGTTCTTGACATCTCAGAATACTGAAGATCCTTCTTAGCAGTTTTTTATTTTAAACAAGCTATCCAAGAAATAAGACTGTCTCAGTCTCACTAATTTCAAAGATATATTTTTAAAGACTTTCTAAAATTTCTGTCAGTAAACAACTTCATTGCATGAGGAAAGTAATCTGATTAAATTATGAGCACATTTAGAGATCAAGTCTCAAGGCAGCAACTGCTTTGTGTTTACACTGTTACACAGCACTGTGATCTACTGTAATTACTTATTTTATGTCTGTGTTTTCTGCCACAGTGTCACTTAGGATCGCATTAGTTTCTTCATGACTATGTCCCAAAGCCCAATGCAATGCCCAACATTGTAAGCATCTATAGAATTAATAAATGGGACTTGCTCTTCTATCTTATAAGTTTATTTAGTAAAGGTCTCACTATATTAACTTAATATTGCTGTAATATTACGTTATATCAAATTTTATATATTTATAATCATTATCAATATACTAATTTTAAAGATGTAATATCAGTTTTCTTCAAATAAATCTTTGTGATATGTACCAATAAAAATTTCTCTTGGAATGGATCTTTCATTTCCTAAATTAGAAGTTTCTGACTTTTATATTGGAAACATTCTTTTTCTTACAACTATAATTAATAATTTTTATTAATAATTTAATTTTAGATATATTAAAAATAAATAAATTTTAAAATAATTTATTAAAATGCTCCTTTTCATTTAAATTTCTAATCCTATGCAGTTGTTAATTCCAACTCATTTCTTCTTACAGTATTAGCTCATTCAAAACAGAAGCCATTACATTTCATTACAGCATACACAGACACGGGTACACCTCTGTCTGCTTTAGAAACAATTCATTTGCAATTTATTTCAATAAAAGACATGCTGTGTATCATAGTCCCTCTGTGATATCTGACTTACTTTTTGTTTTAAGTGTGTTTGTGCTGCAAACCTATAATTCTCCGCCTGACACAGCAGACTATGAGAGCTGACTCAGGGCCGAAAGAGCTGCCAAAGAATGCTCAGTGCGATGGACACTGCAGAGGCATTTACCTAGAAAGCAGTGTTCCCCAAGACACCCCTTCCACTTTCATCCCAGAGCTGACAAGTGGAACTGCTTAGGTCCATGAGGTGAGAGCATCACATTAAAATATTTGAAAGTGAAGTTGGTGATTTTCTTTTGAGTGTGTCCATAGAAAAGTAAACTTAGGAGTCACTACATAGATTAAATTCAACATAATTTTGAGGAAAGAGTTAAAAATATACTTAATTTGGATTGTGCCGTTTGAAAGAGATTTGCATTCATTTAAGATTTTAAATATATCACATATTCAATAATAATCTGGGGAAAGAACATTTCTACTAAAAGTGAGTTTTTCTGATTTTAATTTGCACCCTAGTGTGTGTGCCCATATTCAGTCTGTCTACACTACCAGCTCAAGGGAAAGGTCGAGCGCAGGGGAGGACTGCAGCTCACAGGAGCTCACTGTATATTTTATGATAATCTAGAAGATCAAGTCTCCAAACATAAAGAGGAAACTTCTAATTACCCTAATTTGATCCCTATCTATTGCATGCACATGTCAAAATATCACATGGAACCATGTACATGTAAAATTTTTAAAAATAAAATATAGTCTTCTGTGAGTTTCCAAAATGTTCACAGATCTAATTCATAAACACAAAGGACTTCATTCCTTGTTGAGCATCATGCTTTAATCACTTGTCTTTCCTTTAGATGAGATTATGTACTATAGAAAATATGTAAATGATTAGACGTTCAAATGATTCATTTTATTTTCTAAAACATGTATGTTTGAGAATAAATGTGTAAGAGAAACATTAATTTTGCTTTCCTTTCTTTAAAAGGGATAAAGTTCATTACAGAAATCATAGTACCATTTAAAATGTCTGTGTGTGGCAGCTTTAAATCTAAGAATTCAAGCTCCTCTTTCATGGCATTCATTCATGAAGTGTTAAAGGTTGTGTTATGAATTTCACTCCCATAAATAAATTCTCATGTAACAATTCTGCTTTGACAAGGCTTTACTGTAAATAAATTCTTAAACTAAGAAATAGAGTTGCATCATACAAAATACATATACCCTGGTTATAATTTAGTCTTTCCAATGTGTTGCTTAGAAGTTATTTGGTTAACAGAATAGTAAACAAGTTCAAAACACGCGTTAAGATTACTTCACTTTAAGAAACAAGTATGTGGGCTCCACACTATACACCGACCACATTGCTTCTGCTCTCACGGCAACTTAAATCTCTTCATAGTACTGGCTCCTGCTGCAGTTCGACCTTTGTCTGTCTAATTACACATGCTCTGTGCTAAACATTTACACTGGAAGTTCAAAAGCAGTTAGGGAGTATCTGCTTTTAATCACACAATGTTACACTCAGCACCTAGCTAGATGGGTGACACAGAGCAGACAGTCTGAAATTTCAAGCTGCAGTGTAGATGGCTTGAGGCTGGAAGTACCAGGCAGAGTCCTTAGTGTACAGTCAACATGCGAATGATCATATGATGACAGATGCTGGGCTAGGTGCTTGCCGTAAGTGCGGTTCCTGAAGAAACAGTTAAGAAGGCTGGGATATAGTTCAGTGGCACAGTCCCTGCCTGGCAAGTGCAAGATTGAGTTCAATTCCCAGTACAAAAAAAAAAAAACCACGGTGAATAACATGGCCAGATTCAATTAATATTTTGACATCTCTAAGCAAGAAAAATTCAAGTATGTGAGTTTCAAAAATCTCAAGTTTGATAACAGAATAGTCAACAGAATCATAAGTAGTATTAATATGCTAATCTATATCATTCATTATTTTAGTTATCAAAAAGCTATTATGGTGCCAGGTGTAGTGGTGCATGCCTGTAATCCCAGCACTTGAGAGGCTGAGGCAGGAGGATCATTGCAAGTTCGAGACTAGCCTGGGCTACAAAGTGAGCTGAAGGCCAGCCTGAACTGCATAGCAAGACCCTGTCTCAAAAAAAAGACAAAAAAAAAAAAAAAAAGCTATAATGCCAATGGAGACAGTGGAATTAGCTGTAATACACATGTTTTCAGAATTTGAATTTTCCTCCTATCCAAAGTTAAAATATGTAATCATGTGTCTGATAGGACATAGGTGTCCAAGTAAAGGCATACACAGGAGCCAAACACATTTGTAGGAGAAAAATCTAAGTTTAAGATCATGTGAAGCATATGAAAATGAGGTAAACTTAGAAATTATTTTGTTCAATGTAAAATGTGCAAGGCATGGGAAAAAGATCTGATTTTTCTCACTAAAATTTGGTACTGTGCTAATTATGAATAGCTATTTCACTTCATTTTGGGCAAATAACTTATCTTGCAAATGGAGTTATTTGCCGCTAAGTTATAGCAACAAGTTTTAAGATACAGCAGAACTTTAAAACATCTAATGTTAAGCTAAAAGGATAACACTTTTCATTACCTCTATTATTTTACAATAGAAATAAAAACAAAAACTATATTCAACACATTAGTACAAAACTTTAAACATTTTCAGTAAAAAGCATCTAGGAAACTGATAAATTTATTTCAGTATAAATTTTTAAAGTTAAATTTTACTGAAGCAACATTTATCACATGCAATTTTAAAAGGTAATTAGCTATAAAAGAACTATGAAAATTAAGTTTTTAAACTGAGATAGATCTATAACTAATTTTTCACACTTTATTACCATGCTATCAATATTAGATACATAAATCCCAAGCTCATCTATAAAATCACTTTGTTTTACTGAAAGTGCAACAGACACAAAAGCTCAAGCATCTGCATTTTGTCCCAAGAGTTTAAATGCTCTAAAATTTTAACTTAAATATACTGATTTCACATATAACACATACACATAATTTAAATAAAAAATCTTACCATTGATTTCCTTTTGACAGTCACTCCCTTAGTCAGTCTTTCTTGATAGTGCCTTCCTACATCAAGCAGATAGTGGCCAAATCACAAACTGACATTTGGATGTTCATATCTTCACATGGGAGTTTTCGGCCAACTGCCAGTTGAGAATTTAAACTGAAAACTAAATTACCCAAAATTTATTAAACTGTTCCCTATACCCACCAACTGATAATGAGCAGCGACTCTAAATTAGAAAATACACTTTGCAAGCAGTCAAAATACTATGTTTGAGAAGAAATGCTATAATCAAAAAAGATAATTCCACAAAAATTTAATATCTTCAGAGAACCATTTTAAATAAAAGTCAATTTTTCCCCTAAAGTTCCTCGAATTGCTCTGCAACCCCAATTAACTCATTATAAAGATGGTATCTATCAATTATGTAATAAATTATGAAGTCATAAATTTAAATACTCCCAAATATTGCCTTCACCTAAAAACTAACTATAATGTGTAGAAACACTGACAGTACACTTATAAAATACTAATACAACACTTGTAGTAGTATATACCATAGAAGTTAAAGGTTACGTTAAGGAGACATGCCCATGCCCGGCCTGCAAACATCAGGGTTTTGTATTGAGAAGACGAAGTTTACAGTTACCACTTACTACTTTATAGTATAAAAACATCTCAGCTCCTTTTCTGAACCAATTTAGTCGTTTTTTTCTTTAATATGATAGCTACTCTTCACAGAGTGTTGCAATCCTGGGCTACTAGGTTTTATGGTTACTCAGTTATATAGTTCACTTTCATCCTTCTTAATTATCAGCTTTAGTAAATTGTTCACAAAATGTTTGTACTTCAGAGTTCTAGTATTATTTATGGTCATTTCAATAGTTAGTCTTGATAAACTTAAGTCTTTAGCAAAAATGCAATAAATTTAAAATAAGAACATAAAAGAACACCTGCCCTTATCTTTCTAAGGCATCATGCTTACCACTGATTAATACCAAGTGTAACAGGCCCACAACTAAGTGCATTAACCAGATAGATCAAAGATTCATACAGTGTAATGTCCTAAATATGATAATACTGCAATCTCATATATTCCATGCATGATCTCTCTCACATGTATACACACATACACAACATCCAACCTACACCCTGACAGATGCTTCTGTATCATAACCTAACACAAAGATGTTATGTAAGTGAGAATCAAAGGTGAATAATCAGCTTATGATTAAGTAAAAAAAAACTGAATTCAGAGCTTGATAAAATTATTATGTCTCTGAGTTAATCACATTGACCTCCAAATAGTATAATTCAGACTAGAAACAGACTAATTCCACTCTATTCAATAATTTTAAGCCCAAACCATAATACTTACAAACCACTGAGAAAAAGTCTTGTTCAAGATGCCATGAAATACAGAGGAAAGAGTAAGCTACTTTCTCAAGGAGCTTGTAATTTAAAATTTGATGGGGCATACGTGTGCACAGGAGCAGGCATGATATAAAAAGACACATAAATGGCTAGATTTCCAAATAAGAAGCAAGACACTGTGGCAGTTTGGTTTAAATTCATCATATATGGTGTTAAAATGAGATTTTATGCTGAGAGAGTTTTAAGCAGAAAATACTCAACTATTTTTTATTTAGCCTAATAAAACCCACAAGTCAAACTGATTAAACAGAAAGTAACTGTGGAAGTACTCATGTCACTCTGCAAACAGATGAAACAAAATTATAGAATATGGAAGTATCCCTCCTATGAAAAAAATCAGGCTTTCAATATAAGATCAGCAATTCTAAACAGGTTCATTTCTTTCATTATAATGATTGCAATTGTGGCAGAATTTATATATTTGGAGACAAAAATTTAAAAGTCACTATTAGATTAACAAAATTACAAATCAAAAGCACAGAAGGATTTCCTTGGTATGAACATTATTTGATACTACACCTTATACATAATAAAGCTATCTTCATATTCCATCAGGCGACGAGCAGCAGGTGACTTGCCAATATGTTTTTATAAAACTTAATGTATTTAAAAAAAACTTAATGTATTTGACTGATCCACTTATAAGAGCTTTATCATTTAATACTATCTCTTCATTTTATAAATAAATAAAAATTTCAGTAATATGACTGCCCGTTGGCAGTAAAATCAAGACCTTCGTAACAAAGCAAACTGCTTTTACCATAATCAAAAAAGTATTTATATTTAAGAATACAATACAATTGTATTAGGAAATTTCACTTTTTAACCTCAATACTAATCTCAAACAATCAGCTGACCAGCTCTGGAAAATACAAAGAATCCACTCATAAATTTAAAAAACAATATATGATCAATTTAAACAAGATACCCTTTTCTTATACAATCTGCTTTAAGGCAAGCACTCAAGCTTTATACCTATCTCCTACACAGTAAGTTGATGGATTTGAAGAATACATAAAATTTTACCAAAACTCTTTTTAAAAGACATAATTCCCTAGAACTCTCCACAGCATCATCTCTACTGTGCTTTCATTCTTGGAGCTTTATCCAGTTTTTACAGGACTGTCTAACCACTTAAGCACGCCACCTGAGCAAGATTTGAAATACAAAACCTTATCTTCACTGCCATCAGGTGATAAAATCTCAATTACATTATAAATGAGTATCAAGAGAAGTTTAGAAAATTTGTGAGAAATATAAAAATTAGTTGAAACATTTTAGATTTAGTTGTAAGGACAAAAGTTTTCTACTAACTCAATTTAGACTCCATTATTTAGTCAAAGTTGTAACTCACAAGACGTTTCTGGTATAGCATAGCATTCTTTTAGTTTAACTAGTCTCAATAGTCAGAGCACTCATTAGGTAACATTTAAAATCATTCATCAAAGCTATTTTGAATAGGCAGTGATGTTAAATTAGTTCTGTTCCACCACCACACTACAACCATTACTTCCAACTCCACCAACTGTGAAGTGTCTATGAACCAAAAGAGCATAAACTATTCTCCCCACTTATTAAAAGATATTTTAGCATATGAAACAAGATTATCTTATTAAGTGCTATTAAAATATGCACTTAAGGAGTTCTACTTATAATCTGTTTGGTCACAAAGTGGCATGTCAATATTGTGTGTATCTCTATCTGTATGAATGAATGTACATGTATATCCATAGTTGTGTGTATATGTAAATACGTGTGTATAATGTGTATTCACATGTATCTACACATGTTTAAACGTGTACATACTATACGTACAGAGCAGTCTTTCTAAAACTATTGTGAGCTTAGGAGAATGTGTAATATTTTCAGGTTGCCCCCATATGCTTTGTGTGTGCCTGTCTACTTTTCACCTAGAATTGTAATGAGCTTCTTAAAAACAGAAAGTACCTATATTTAATTCTATTTGAAGTATTCTATATAGTTAGAATACTGATCACCCAATTTACATAAGGGCCAGCTTAATTTGTATTACACCCATTTTTAGTAAAATGGGTTTAAAAAAATCATGCCTTGCCTTTTCATAGCTTCTTCCTGTGTTGATAAGGAAGTTATCCAGGAGGTAAATTACTCACTTCCAACTATGTTTCTCCATATGGAAAAATGAAGATAACCACAGCACTTTACCACATGAGCTTGTTGTGAACATTGGGCAATCATTGTAAACGACCTAGAAGCCTGAACCATGTATACAATAGGCCTTCAAAGTAGTGTTATTACATAATTATTATCATTATCACCACCAATATCACCACCACAACCACAACCACCTTCATCAACATCCCAACTGATTCTTAGTAGAAATACAGCTGTAGGTCACATTCCTAGAGATTCTAAGTCAACACCACTCTGAAGGTTGAAAATAATGTATTAAAGAAAAAAACAGATAAATTTTCAAGACACTGGTTATACCAATACTATCCTATGAATACAGTAAGAAATAAAAATACTACACAGCAGAAAAAAGGCTTCAGTTCTAAAGTTCAGTAACAGCTTTACTTTTTTCTCCAAAATATGCATAACTCATCCCCCAATGCCAGACACATTTCCAGTGACCCAAAACTCAAGAGTAGGTGGAGTATAAAAATAAGGAAGAGATCCTGTGCTCAATAAAGATTTGAAGAAAGTTACATATTTCATTCCTTTTTGGGTATTGAATAACTAGAAATTTATACACAAAATTTTTGAGAGAAAGCAATTAACAAATATTTGGTCACTCAAACTTTATGTGTCACACTGTGTTACAGACGCTGCTCAACATTAAAGGGAACAGGAGCATAAAAGGTAAAGCTCTCCTAAAACCTCACCAGGGAAAATAACCTCCTAGCTTCCATAGGACACACAAGTATTGCTCTAGCTCCATGAGTAATAGGAACCAGGAACACAGAGAAGACATTTTCATTAAGGTCTACAGGAATGGCTTCATAGAAAGATCTTTAATAGACCTTTATGATCACTGAGATTTTTACAGACAGAAAAAATTGCATTTAAGACCAAACAAGAGTGTAGCAGAAGTGGAAACCTGGCAGTATTACACACACATCAGGACAGGACACACATTGACTTATGTGCCACCTCTGGAAAAGATGATCCATAACTCTGAGTCTAAAACTCTAACTAGTATGTTGGGAAGATTGCCTTGGAAATGGTGTGCATAATGGGACAAATCATAAGCCTTCAAAAGTAGTGCTACTACATAATAATCATCACCACAATCACATTCATAAGCATCTCAGCTGATTCTCAGTAAAAACAGTTGTAGGTGATGTTCCTAGAGATTCTACTTCAGTATCACAGAAAGGTGGAAAATACTGCCTTCAAGAAGAACTGTAACAGAAACCCAAAGGATTGTTTATATTAATTCACTGACTGTGAAAGGAAAAAAAGTATAGAAGATGATTTAAATTTTAAGTCTGCTTTTTTCTGGCAACGTCCTGCTCTGCCCTGGCACATTTAGCACGAAGGAACTTGTAGACAAGACAGCTGCAGCTGTCAAATGGGCTAGTATGGTCACAGAGAGCTCAGAGCATGGGAAAAGGATTAACCTGTGGCAGCAAAGGAAGAGAGCAGTTTGAGCAAAGATTTTGCAGACATTATTGTTAAGTTTATTCTCATTTGTTAATTGGTTATCATAGAGCCAAACAGCTTACAACTGTCTTTTGTTTAATGCATATAAAGAGCTCCTAAACATGTTATGAAGCAGAAAGAAGGGGCCAAAAACAGTTTAATACACAGAACACCTTAGATAGTGGTAGTATAGTATAAACATTGTTTCCTATATTTAGCAGGGCATACAAGTGTGTTTCAGTGTTTTTAGCATAAAATATTAACAAATTTAGCCTGAACAGGTTGAATAACCAAAAGGATGAACATTAAAGCATTAAATCATTGCTATATTCCATATAAACAAATATATTGAAAAGTTCAATAATAAAGGTAATTTCTTTCCCTTAGATGTGATAATCCTTGTTTTGTTAGAATGAATTCACCTTGAACTTTCATATCATTAATTTGAACATAAGTAAGATTTGAATCACAATCATCTCTCTGATTCTTATCCAATCCCATTCTACTTTTTAAAAAATATTTAATAGGCAATTTTGGTAGAGTTTCATCACATTACACATATGGATCACCCTCAGTCAAATTGCTTCTATTATAGTGAAACAGCTTCTTAAAGTCAGAGATCATGGTTTTGTTTTTCTTTTACCCCTCTGATACTATCAAAATACCACAGAACTAAACAGATACTTAGCATACTTACTAAATGAATTATGTCCTATAACCTGACTTTAATGGTTTCAATAAACACTATGGGTAATTATTATATTTTACAACAGGTGATTTACTAGAGCATCTATGCAATATTATTTCAGTTACTAAAATTCATTTTCACAGGTACAGTCCTACAATGGCCACAGTAAATGTAAAGGGGCCTTGAAAACTGGATTTTCCTTTTTAAGTGTATACAACTATCCCTCAGTATCTATAGTCCCAAACATTCAGAACAAGAATCACAGTGTTCACATGTACTCTGTAGTAAGCCAATGATGGTTACACGTGTACTGAACATGTGCTTTTCTTGTCATTACTCCCAAAAGAACACAGCACAGTAACTACTTGACGTTTATACTGTAGTAGGTATTACAAATAATATAGAGATTGGTTAGTATGTGCTGGAAGGCTGATATGCAGATAGTGTGCCATTTCCTACAAGGGGCCTTGAGAATCTGTGGATTTTTGTCCCTGCAGGGGTCTTGGAGCCAATCACCATCAGAAGCCAAAGAGCAACTTCAGTGTCTTTACTACTATTTATCTTTAAGAAAATAGCATTCATTAGATCATGGACGCTTTAAGGAACATTAAAAAAATAGTGCAATGTAGTTATGGTAACTGACTGGAGAAAAACCTTCCATATTTTTGAAAGATTTTTCACATCTAGATTTATATTTGTACTCTTGAAAAATATTCTACTTTATTTATGCACATGACAAACTAAATTAATTAATAATATCTTATCACATAACATTTCTGAAGAGATCTTAAAAGCTACCATAGTTTTGGTACATTGAATTAATCTTTATGACATCATACTAAAATAGGTAAATGCCATTTCCAGAGTATGTGAATCAGTTATCACAAAGCATAAAGAGAATTGAAGCTTGTTAAAATATCTCCTATCCTAGATTTCAGATCCATTTTTAATTCTCACAACCATGACAGGGATGGCATACCTATTCACAGCTATGAATATGTTTAAGGTCCCAGAACTAGTAAGTGACCCAGTTAGAGTTCACACTATTATTTGTCTAAGTCCAAGGGCTAAGCACATCCTTCTTACAATAACTATCTAGAACACTGCCACACACCTTATTAAAGGAGAGAGTATGGGGCAGACAGGAGGCGCTAAGAGAAGTAAACCAACATCACAAAGTCCAAGCACTTTACTCACTGAAGTGCTCTTCAAGCCTATTAAGAGCCTTCATCTTACTTTACTCACAGATACCCTCCTTCTGCACACTAGAAGCTATATAAATTAATATCAAGCTTTGAGAAACAATGCACTATTTACAAAACCTCAGAGGAACAATAGCTACTGATAATTGATTTTTGAAAGGACAAATGGCCCTGAGACATACTTTAGTAGTGCTTGAGGACAGTATGTTAACAAATATCCACCAACAGTCTGAGTCCATAAAACACAACAGGCTTTCTAGGATACTCTACAATAAGAATGTTTGAGATGAAATGTTCTAGCAATCAAAGATAAGAATTTATTATTTGGAAAATTTACTCATCTAATATCCAATAATGCTAGATGAATAAAGAATTTACCCAGAAACCTTCAGGAAATATCTAGGCTATAATTTTATACTTTCAAACCAGGAACAGCATCACACATTTAGAGGAAAACTATTAAAATTTCCAAAATGTAGAAAATTCTTGATTTGAAGAAAAGGAAATGACATGCTATTAACACAACCTAACAGCAAACAATTTGATAAATCGCTTTCAAAGTTCAAAAAGTATTTCACAAATGGAATTTCATATGCAAAGCACTTCATAAATGAAATTTTTATTGCACTGATTTACTCCCTTTTATTTTTATGTAATGCTTAAGACTTCTCATTTTACTTGAAGAATGTTATTCTATCTAGTATGAAAAGGTGGGTGTTCAGGCTCTCAATACAGATAGCATATAAGATGAATTTTTTAAAAAAGTGTTTTAACAGAGGAGCAAAAACGTGAAGTATTTTAAACAAGGTTTCACACAATAATTAGCACTGCAGTAGCTATCTTAACATGTGACCCTTTGTTCAGCGACAATTTTAAAACACAGCAACCAAGACCACAGTCATTTATCTGCTTTATTATCTTGAGCTGGGGGTTAGGACTCCCCACCCCCGCAATAAGAAGACCATTTCTAACTAAGAATGAGCACAGTACTGAGAAAGTTGTAAGTCAGTAAGGTTTAGTTTAAAAGGAGCCAAATAATGAAAAGTCAAAGCATGGTCAAAGAACCAAGCTGGCAAATGAGAACATAAACCATTTGGCCTAGATTTGTTTGTAATGACTGTGTGACCCAAATACTAAACTATCTGGCCAATTCTCAGAAATCTAAAAACTGAAATAAATGAAACATATGGCCAACTGGTTAAATATTTCAGTAAAATGATACTTAAATAATTAGTGTTACTATACAGATTTAAAAGTTTAAAAGTAATCCTTTTGTTTCATAAGTGAGCCCATACATACTTCACCTTTATAATCAGACAGTACGACACTATTTACTTAAGAGATTAAGATATAAAACTTCTTTGGAGAGAACAGAGCAGAAGGAGTACAAGTCTTGGAGGAGTGACTTTCTGTGGTACTGAGGTTGGAGCTGGAGGCCAGTGCACCCAAGCAGGGTCTCCACCACACCCAGCCTGAACACATACACGCTTTAAAAAGGAATGCTCATTTAAAAATTGCATTTTCCCAAACTACCTTCGTTTGACTTATGGCCCATACAGTTGTTCTAGGGAGAGGTTTCTATTAAACATGAGCATTTTCTGGAGGAAAAATGTGTCTTCAGGTCAGAAGCTATAGGAGCTTTGGTGATGAAGGTGTTGGAACACAGGAGCCAGAGATTTACCAGGGACTCCTCATACTCACAGGCTTGGGTGGGAAGGTGGCAGTCACCTAAAAATGCAGGTAACACAGAATGTGTAAGGTACCCGTAGTGGCCCGTGATGAGCGCCTGCCTTGCACTTCCCTCGCTCCTAATGAACCGTGACGCCATTTCTACAACTGCGTCTCCCCCAGGAGTCCCTGTGCTGCAGGGAAAGCTGACTGACCCCGAGCGGCAAGGGCAGACCACAATCCCACTCTAGGAAGCCCATTCCCTTTTCAATGATTAGTTTGGTATATTTAGAATTTAACAAGTTTAGGGCAAAGAGTGGCAAGCTTGTGGGAACAGGGTGGGCAGGAACTACTTAGAGAAAAGAAGCTATGCTGATGAAAAAGTCAAGCGAATTTCATTTTTAATCTGAAAGATCAAAGCAAATGGTCTGGACTGCAGTGAGCAGCCACTCTGTACCTACACTTGCTGAAAGAAAGGCAGTTCTGGGTGGGAAGAGTACAGCGGAAAGACAGACCGAGGCCTTAAAAAATAACCCAACCATTTGCTCCATTAATCTTAATGTGTACTATGTGTCTGACACATTCTTATGTGAACCAACCAATATTCTTTTTTATTTAAACCAAAGTTAATCTAATTAGTTGTTAGGAAACTAAGAACCACCAAGTTCTGGTTAATTACTTTTAGAAAATTATAAAATTTTTTACCTCATTCATGGCTTTAAAAAATACTGTATGTTGTTGTTCTAGGTTTTTTAAAACTCCCTACAATGATTGTGTCAGTAGGAGGGGAGTATTTAAAACATCTGAGAATACTAAACAAGTTGATCCCTTTTTAATTATCAATATAAAAACCAAATTATACTTTTAGTAGAGTAATGCTTTCATGAGCTGCAGTAAAATTTGTTGAATTTTAATCCTTATCTTTTAAAGTGTCTGTATAAAGAGACTACAACAGCTCTGAAACAAAACTTATTATGTAGGCAAAACTGCCTGTGACTTGTGGCTGTTCATGTTTAGTAAAAGTTTACCAATCCTGAGCAGGTACCAGATACCTGTCTGTTAAAATCTGGGTGTCTTCCAAGAGTTGTTACTTAACTTCTATGTAACATAATTTGAAAAAAAAAATTAATTGAATAGAAAAGAAAATCCATCCAAAGTAATTCCTGGATGCACTTAGAATTATGTTATTAATCCTGAAAGTGTTAAGAGGTCAAGAAGGGCAGCATGTAGTTACAAATGCCTATGGCCAAAAGTAACTCTAAGTAACCCTTACATCAAATGCTCCTCTCCCAAGAATAGTATTTTATATTTCCACAAAGGAAAAAGTTGTTCTTAAAGTAAAACATGTGTTTTACAACTGACAATCACTTAAAATAAAAAAAAACCACAGTAATGTACATGAACATCCTCCACAAATTAAGTGCCACACAAAGGTGCCCACTGTATGTTGTACGCAAGGGCTTTATATGCTTTACATAAAATTTGTTTCTCAAAAAAAATCACTTATAGAATCAATCCCTGAAAATGAGGTGAAGTACAGTTCCAATATTAGCTATTTTTCAGAAAAATTGAAACAGTCCCCTTAACTTTCAACTGCCAGAGTTGACAAACCCAAGTCCTTTGCTCTGCTTCCCTTGCAGCACTGCCCCCATGACCTATGACACTGACATGTGCTAGATTCTTCAAAGTATTCTCCTGGAGGTAGTGCAGCTCAGGGCCAAAGCCCAAGCTTTTGCATGCAGAAGGCTCTGCATTCATTCCCTAGCACCCAACAAATTTATTTACACTTGTAAGTATGGATATGAAATACCTTAAATTGCTATCGCAGATACAGCAGTTCCCCCTTATTCACAGGCGGTATGTTTCAAGACCTCCAGGAGATCCTGAAATATCATCTATGTGCTCTTTTACAGTGTTATCTTGTCACCAAGAAACGAAACTCATTTCTCTGACCCTTGATCTAATTTGGCCTTGATCAGAACTAACTCTGGGTTAATTCCAGAACCCAGGATCTAAAAGAGCTGTGGCTTCTGCCTTTCCCTTTGGAACATTCCTTCTTGGATTCCAGCTGTCCTGTTATAAGGAAACCCAAGCAGCTTCACAGAGAAGCACACAGAAGACAGCAAAACACCAAAGCCCCAGGCCAGACTGCATCCACTGTCAGCTACATGAATAAAGAAATTTTGGATTGCCCTGCATTCCTGGAACACCAGCAAAGATCACACAAAGCAGAAGACTCGTCCAGGTGAGTCTTAGTATTTTATCAGAAATATTAAATTACTGTGGTTTAAGCCATTAAACTTTGGGGTTGCTTATTATGCAACAGTTGATAGGCAATAAACCACCTTCCTTAGAAATGTTCAATAACCCTAATGTCAGCATTTAAAAAGTTAATAAAAACCTGTGACTACTGAAACAGAATTGTGAAAACCTCACTAAGCCCTAATATTTAAGAACTACAATGAGTTACACTTAATTTAGATTTTAAAAAAAGAAACTGGTTAGGGACTTTAAATCACAATGCATCATTAAAAATCATGACTGTGGGTAAAGCCAACAGCACCAAAATCACTGCATGTTAAGAAAGTAATGATTTGAAGGTCAAAAATGAAAAGCAGATAGGTAACAGAATAAAGTATGGTTACACCAAAACAGAGCACTCAGATGAGATTTATATCTTTTTTCTTTTTTTTTTCAGTACCAGGGATTGAATTCAGTACCTTGTGCTTGCAAGGCAGGCACTTATTCCACTGAGCTATATCCCCAGCCCTGAGATTTATATCCCGTACTGTAGATTATCACATGTATTACACAAATTATGTAATTTATAGGTTACTGTCATATGAAGAATTAAAATATACAGTACTGGATAATATTAAACAATATTTTACTTAGAAAATATTTTAAGGATAAACATGTGATTAAGCATCAGTAAACTGGAAAGGTAGTAAAATACCAATTTTTAAGTATTTCCAGGTGACTGGCATCTGGGTTACAGTCCATTACTTTTAAATTTCTTTTACATGAACACAAAAGACTTCATACACACCATGAAATGTGCCAAATACACGCAAATTTCATAAAATTTCATTTTACATAACTGCTTAAGTAGATCAAGAAAAAAAGGACCTCGTTTACTTATAAACATCTCCAATAATGCCATTGTTAAAGATTATTGGTCTAGACAACTGCTCTGTCCTAATAAAATCCTGAGTCTCTTATTTAAATAGGAGAGAGAAGATAACCTGGCATAATTCCTACTTTGGTACCATAAAAAAGAAAAAAATAAATTCCACATAAACATTTAACATAATCTTCATCATTCTTAGAAATTAAGGAGTAAGGAAAAATATTAAAGAAATTTTAAAAGTTCTTATAAGACTAAGAATGACATTCAATCTAGTGAAAAGGTTTCTGAAAAAAATAGAAAAAATTCAATGATTTACTTAACTTTAAAATTTAATGTTGCTTTGAGGCAGATACTATGAAAGACTTTATATCCGGAAATAAAAATGTATTTTGATAAAAGAAATTTCCAGGGCAGCTCTACCATAAGGATAGGTCTAGTAATTTATAATTACTGTATTTCTTTCTAGATCCTACTAAACAATACACATTCAAGAGATTCTTCTTTCTCTTAAAGTGACCCCAGATATTCAGCAAACACTGAGGTTGAAATCATGCCCAAGCCCTTGCACATTCACACAAAGTTGCTCTTTGCCTGTAAAGGAGCCCTTTTAAATAAAGAAAGTGAATATAATGGGGGAGAAAGGAATGGTGCAGAAAGAAAAGGCCTCTTTTGTGCCATATGAATTATTTATTCAGTCAAGCAATGAACTCAGTATTTCTAACTCTTAACAATCTATCGGGGAACTCTCAACAGTGAGCTCCAAGACCAAGAAAGCTTAATTTTATCACTCCTCAGCCACCCTGTAGTTTTCTTCACTTGAAAACATTTTTAGATATTTAACAGTTTACATTTAAGATATGTAACAGTTTACATTTAATTCACATTTTCTAATTTCTAATAATTTACATTTCTAATACATAAAATTTAAAAATGAAACCCAGAATAGCAATTTTTCAAAATGACCCCCCCAAATTTAGCATCAGCTATTAAGAAGAAACTATTACATTTGTGTTTTTCTTGATTTAAGAAACTACGTATTTATACACAGGCTCATTTATGAGCCTTATTATTATTATTAGTGTCTGACTGATAACCAGCAATCTTCAACTATTTCAAGCAAATGTTTCTCCACTGTGAGTGTTGTTGAGATTTATTTTACTAGTCTCTAAAAAGCAGTCTTATTTCTTGATCTGCAGACAGGGTAGAGTCAGATTTCTTTCAGCCAGTAATGATGTTTGGTTGCCTAAATTATTAATAGAGATCAAATCTCCTTTGAATAAGGGCAGAGATAACATACTTCTTGAAAAGAAAATCAGGTCTAGTCTATACACAAATTACCTTTTCCTACACATCTGGGATGATGCAGAATCTTCCTTTATGAACAGAACAAAAAGCCCAGAAATAAACCACACATTTATAGTCAAGTTCTTTTCAACAGAGATGCCAATTGTACACAATGGGGAAAGGACAGTTTCCCAAGTAAATGGTGCTAGAAAACGGTATTTGCATACAGAAATTAGTTCTTCATCTCACATCATTTAAAAAATAAAGTCAAACAGATTAGGGACTTAACTATAAGGCCTAAAACTATAAAATGACTAGAAAACATGTAAGGAAAAAGTTCCATGACACTAGTCTTGGAAATGTTTCTGGGTATGATCCCAAAAGCACAGGCAACAAAAGCAAAAACAGATAAACTGTATAATTCTTAATAGCAAAGGAAACAATAAGAGTCAACCTACAGAATGGGAGAAAATATTTGGAAACCACACATCTGCTAAGGTTAATCTCCAAAATATACAGGGAAAGCATCTCCATAGCAGTAAAACAAACAACCCTACCAAAAAGGAGCAAAGGGCTGGGTACACGGATTAGTGGTAGCCTCTGGCCTAGCATGAGTGAGAGCCTGGATTTCATCTGCAGCATCAGCAGGATTGGGGGAAGGAGGAAAGAAGGGAGGAAAGGGAAAAGGAGCTGAATGAACATTTTGCAAAAGATATGTACAGGGCCAACAAATATATGAGAAAATGATTAACATCACTAACCATCAGGGAAATGCAAATTAATGCACGATGAGATATGACCTCATCTCTTGGAACAGCTATGATAAAAAAGATTAAAGGCAACATTTGTGAAGATTTGGAGAAAAGTAGGGCTGGGGATATAGCTCAGTGGCATAAGCACCTGCCTGGCAAGCGCAAGATCCTGACTTCGATCCCCAGTACTGAAAGAAAAAAAAAAAGAGATTTGGAGAAAAGAGAACTCTTACACACTGATGATGGGAAAGTAAATACATAGCACCATTCTGGGAAACATGGAGGTTTATCAAAAAAGTAGAAACAGAATCGCCATCAGCAATTTCATTACTAGGTATAGAGCCACTGGAAATGGAATCAGTGGATGATGATGTATCTGAACTTGCATGTTCATTGCAGCATTATTTACAGTGGCCAGGAAAGGAACTACTTATGTTCCACACAGGAATGAGTGGACAAAGAAAATATGGTATATATACACAATGAAATACTAAAGTTCAGCCTTCATAAGGAAGGAAATCTTGTTACATGAGGCAACATGGATAAACCTAGAACACACATATTAAGTGAAATGAGCTAGGGACAACAGGAGAAATACTATGTGACCTCAACTGACCAGGAATCTTAAAAAGTCAAACTCCTAGAAGCAGAGAGCAGAATGGTGGTTACCCAGAGGTCGGGGGGAGGAAATGGGAAGATGCTGCGTAAACTACAGAAGTTTGGACAAGAGGATTACTCCTCCAAGACGTCCACTGTGAACCACAGGGTCCACAATTCATAAGAATATACTGTGTACTTGAGAACTGCTAAGAAAAGGAGACACTGCCACCATCACAAATGTTAAGTATATGAAGCAAGAACTGTATTAATTGGCTTGATTTAGCCATTCTACAATGCATACATGTATCAGAACATCACAACTTCATTTGTCAATTTAAAAACTTCATAACTTCATTTGTCAATTTAAAAACTTCATAACTTCATTTGTCAATTTAAAAACATCATAACTTCATTTGTCAATTTTGTGTGAATGAATGAATCTTTAAAGTAGCATTTGAGAGGGCTTAGACTGAGTCATCCTATAACTTAAACCTAAATACAAACAATTGCTCTCAAAAGTTATATGCTTATCTCCTTGCACTTTCTCAGACATCATTTAAAAATCCTTAAGTCCAAGAATAAATGTCTATACCGTGTAATTTTACAGGACTCAATAATAGAGTTTTTCAAACTAGAAGAGTATAAACTATATCGTATATCTTCCCTAACTTCTTCTTTATGTACAGCACTTCTGATTGTTACTGCTTTACTTCTTCCTAAATTACCTGGTAAGATAACAGCACTGATCTTCTTGATTAAACCCAATTTTTATAGAATGAGAAGCAGGGCTGGTAGAATATATAATTGGAATTCATCTCAGTGTTATTATAAAGAACATGAGCCCTGCACAAAGTATGTTATTAACTAGGTATCTACAACTAATATATGACATAGCAAACAGAAATTATGTTTCTATACCATCTGGTGTTCTTTACTACATGTTCCTACTAACCCTCCAAAAGGATCCTGGAATTTATATTGGAAAGAACAAACTAATAAAGCTTTTTCCATTCTA
Source organism: Dinomys branickii (assembly GCA_004027595.1). Classification (NCBI taxonomy): domain Eukaryota; kingdom Metazoa; phylum Chordata; class Mammalia; order Rodentia; family Dinomyidae; genus Dinomys; species Dinomys branickii. The sequence continues at coordinate 105,531 of PVLD010004290.1, forward strand.
CTTTAGCAATATATCCTATTAGGTTTAAAGGGCTCTGTCCAACAATTCTACCTTTGATACTCAGTATATCTTTAGACCAAAAATTAAACTTTTCAGATAAACTTTGTGTATAAATACTCTTGTCAGGTATGCATAACAAAACTTTAAAAAATATGTCCAAACTAAGATGAGATGGTACACCCAGACAAAGAATTGTAACAGAGCAAACTGCAATGTCGTATGACAGTTTTAAAGTAATGTCAAAAGAGGAATTTTCCTATGTCAAATGGTGTCTGTGCTGGGGTACAAATTATGAACATTTATACATGCATGCAAAATAAAGATTTTTAATAAAATCTGCATGTCTTCAGTGAATGAGATTCTATTAAAACTTACAGATAAAAATCGAGCATTATTTTAGATAAGCAGTAGTTGTATGGAGGGCAGAAGGGTCTGCATTCTCTAGGAAATGTAAATTGAGTTCTATTTCCAGCTCTACCCTATTTTTTTAAAATGGCATTACATAATTATTCTTCCTTTATGACAAAAATCTGCCTTAACAATCACACTAGTGTGGGAATAAACTAAGTTTCCTAAACTCTAAGTAAAACTTGAAAGTCCTTGTTACTGAAGCTCAGCTGTATTTTACTTAGAAGAATTAGGATAAATATTTTCTTGGTATTCTGAAACATTAAAAGCAAGTCTTTTAAAGCATTGTATTTTACTTCTCAAGGCTTTAAAGTGACCTCAGTTATTGGAAGGTTTATACTCTTAAAATGTGAATGTTGTACTGTAAACCCAAGGAAAAGGCTGAGTCAGCAGAAGTATATACTGGGAATGGTAACTCACTCAACACAAGTAATTAAACTGCTAAGACAGAAATGGGATTTATTATTATACATATACGGAATGGAATTTATTAAGTTCCCTTTATGAAATAATTAACTAGATAAAAAGGCAATACAGGTTACTTTTTCTAATAAGACTTTTATATTTTAGTTGATATTTCACTGCTTTCCTTAATAAGTGGTCTATTCTTAACTTATCAAAACAGAAGAGTATATTAGAATTCTTTATATCAAAAAGAAAAAAACTAGATATACTACTGCTATTTACTTATAAAAGAAACATTAATGCTCCCAAAGTCATCTAATTTAACATAAATTGTAAAAAGCAACTTCTAAAAAGGTGCTATTTCATTTAACTTTGTAAGGATATTAAACTCATCATTCTAACTTCACTTTGTGCTTAAGGTTACCATGTATCAACTGTCCTGCATTTTTACCATTATTTCCGTAAACAGGATTCTGAAAACCAACTATCCAGTTATTAGAAATAAACTAAGCAGCTGAAATACCAAACTTAGCAAGAAATGTACCACAGCTGTTTTGCAGGGACTCAAGCATCTTTCCCACAAGGCACTGAATAGAGCTTCCTGCTGAGATAAGACGGATGAGGAAAGCAAATAAACAGTAAACTTAACGAGAACTTCTTCTGTCCTCTGTTCCTATAACCTGACATCTTAACTGTAACTGTGCACACTTCTAGCCAACCACACCCAGCAAGAAACTGTAGTTTCTGCTTCAAAGCAGCTTTCTGATCTAAATTATGTAACTTTTTGAGGTTCTCAGTTGTATTTATAAAATGCATCATGCTAGATTAATTCTAAGGTTCCCTTTCACTTTAAGAATCTGTAGTTCATTTTGTCTGTCTTTTTAAAATTTTTTCCAAAGGTAGCAAGGCACTTAGCATAGAAGAATTTTTTTTAGTTAGTCAATATTTTTCACTAACTGAAATTTCAAATTAGCCTCTCTTCATTTGAAATACAACCTCTGAAAGATGCTAATGTTACCCACTAAGATGCAGGTGCAAGCACACAAGGAGAATGAATGATACTTCAGTTCTCAGTTGTTACACAACTCCACCACAACACATTCAAAATAGCCCTGAACAACCTGAATGTCCGAGTTACTTCCCACAATCCACATCTAATAGTGGGGAGACCAAGAGTCTTTTCACCCCAGGTACTCCCTAAACGCAGTGTTCTGGGGCTCAGTTAGCCAGCAGAGAGCATAACCAGTGCTTTGACATCCGGTTCCTGTCACCGTCTTGTACTTCCACCACTAGGGATCACAGCTCCTACCCAGCAGTGCCCAGCGAGAAGGGTGCATCCACTTCCACTGCAGAACGCCCTAAGAAAACTGATTTTCTAACAGCAGAAGCTAAACAGAAAGTTTAGAATATTCAAGAATTTTTAATTTTCATTAATGTAAAATTAAGATTCTAATCAAAATTACTTATTTAAGCATATTTAACAATTTTAAGTATTTTGTACTTCATAAATCAAATAAACACATTTACAAAAATGTATAGAGAAAAACAAAAATATTTAACTATATACATATATGAATACATAAAAACATGACAGTAAGTATTGTAAGATCATTTAATCTAGCTTACTGACAAAGGAAACATGGGAAATATATACTGCTAATGGCTATACAGTTATTTACTTGTGTAATTTGTCAGTTAATGTACCTAATATGCAACAAAACTAGTTGGATCAAATGAGAACCACAAATACCAACCAGCAACCCATCTAGCCTGCTTTACACTACTGCGTGGAAATCACCAGGACTCCAGAAGGCTGCTGATGAAAGGGTAGAGACGACAGCATGCCCACTTATGCCCAGCTTGCACTTGCTCCTCAGAAAGGGCTACCGTCCCATCCCCCCACACTTCTGTGCAGTCGAAAAAGATGCATATGGGCATTACGACAAGCTGACCCCAGCTATGGTTTCCTCCTTCAGTAACAAAAATCTACACACACATTTGACTTAACAAGCATGTAGATTTACAAAGAACAAGGTGAAATGGAATCATTCTCAGGGCAGTCCTGGGTTGTTTAAAAGGTCACTTAGTATTTCAAAGGTAGCCTATTGAGATCTAAAATGTGTACAGCAGCGTTAGGGATGTAGCACTGTCCTAGCACGCGAGACACCCTGAGCTCAGGCTTCAGCACCAAAAATAAATAAATAATTAAAAAATAAAGTGGGAAAAGCACAGAGAACCACAAAGTCCTAATACATGTGCTCTAAAAGGTACCTTTAGAAATCATCTCCTATCTTTTCATTATACAAACATATCTGATAACATACTCGATTGAATTTCCTTCCTAAGAGCTATTCATAGGGTGATGTAAAGTCATTGGAAAGAACTATAGATACAGATATAAAAAGATAACCATAATAAAAAGATAACCATAAACATAGAACCACCAAATAAAAAAGTTCTAAAAATCAAAGGCTTTGCATGATAGATAATGAAATCATAGGTGTAACACAATCCTATGATATAGATATTGGGTTTTCTGTTTCTCTGAAGGTGAAAATTCAGGATACAAATTCCAATGCTATCAAAATATATGAAAAGAAATTAAAGCTTTTTAAAGAACATGAAATATCAGACTGAATAATAGTTAAAAAATGAAACAATTGACTGCTTAAAGTTATCAAAACATCAACTCAAAACATTAAGTATACAACTAAAATGAACTTTACTTTTTCTTGTGACTTATATAGTATAATGCAGACATCCGGGTCTGAAAAGCTTCTTAAAACGAAAGTATTCAGAAGGAGACTTGGGGAAGGAGAAACGCAAAAGGGTAAGCAGAGGAACTTAGAACACAGAGCAATCCACAGAGCTCTGGCAAAAGGCATTTTCCATGCTGGGGATGTATACCCAGCAGCCTCCCAACAAAAGGAGGTGCCACGTGCTGCCCCAAGTGAAAACTGTGTTTTACTACTACATAAAAATGAAAACTGTGTTTTACTACTACATAAAAAAAGTGAGTTAGCTTTATCTATGGGTGAGAGACACAACATTCAAGATTCAGACCTTAAGGGTGGTTGGCTTATCAGGTAAAAGTTAAAGCTCTTACATTAATATTCTGAATACTTTAAAAGTTTTCCAGCAAGTTTTTCCACGGATGGGGTAAATAAATATTAGAAAACCCAACTTATTCCTGTCTTTCCAACAAACCAGATCTAACCTCAACCTATGTGTAAAAAGTTGGAAGTCAACAAGGAAAACAACACTTAGTAAGTCTACTCTCTACTGTTCCTTATCTATAAACAGCCAACCACACACCTCATTTACTGAGGTCAGGGTTCCTCTCTCCCCAAATTTGTATCACAGCTTTAGGAGTTTTATGCATCTATGTAGATGCCTACAAAGCTTCTGTAACAAATATCCCCCTCCTCCCTAAGACCTGAGACTGACATCACCTTGAACAATCCCACCTCAAAAAGAATCACCAGCTCTAACATTCTACTGTTCAGCCCTTCTGTCACTCCCCACAGAGCACTCACGACACACAACTCCTTAGGCTTTTACCACCTCCCTGGCCTGGGCTCACTTTATTCCTTATTGGCTAAACAGTTGTATGAGTTACTCCTTGCCAGATTTTCAAACATCTGTAAGACTGGAATCATAGCATGTGTCTCACACTCACTCACTCGAAAAAGTATCTGAGCCCCATCTGTATTACAGGTAATAAAGCATACCTTCCTATCCTCATAGAACCTGTATTCTAGAATCTTCTAAAACAACCATGGTTAAGAGGGCTAAATGAGTAGAGATATATTGAATAACAACACATAGCACATAGTAAGCAGTATTTGTCATAACCAATTTAAAGGGCTCTAACTTTAACATCTTAGTTTCCCTAAAGTCAGTTTTTACCTATGGTATAGGCCTCAACCTTATATTAATACTACACTCTGATCTAACTCTCCAAAGGCCACTAAAGAATAACGACGTAAGTACGTCCCGTGAAAGACGTGTGGTTTCCAGCCCTGGGTGGACCCTGAGTTTGGCCCATCGGTTACTTCACTTTGTTTTTCTTAGCTCCTTCTTTGTTCCCTCTGTGGGCCTTCTGCCCCCTACTTGACCCTAAACATGAGCGCCTCCTAAGAACCTGTCTTCTTCCTTCTTTTATTTCTCCTCTTCGAAACACAGTTTCAACCACCTCTTACACAAGATGAATTCTTAAACATGAATTTCCAGCCCCAAACTATCACTTGTATCATACAACATCGGATTTGAAAATCAACTGCTTTGTTAGATCTGTTGCACTGGAAATACAACTATCATCTCAAAACTCAAAATATGCAAAACTGACACCCTAAATTGAGTCTATGTCTTTTCCATTGGTTTGATGCTCTCACCATCCATGAACTCATTCAAGCTAGAAGCTTGGGATGTTAACCTCCATTTCTGCTCCCTCACTGGTCATTTCCAAGCATGAAGTATTACTGAATTTTAGCATTTTCCAACAAATATATAAAATATATTTTAAAACATATTATTTAAAAATATATATTTAAAAAATATATAAAATATATAAAATATATTCCTCCGTTTACATTAACAAAGTTTGAGTTTAAGCCCTCACAAAATCCTTACCACACCATTTCCCAAACGGCATCCCTGCCTCCAACTTTCTCCCTTCAAATGTATGCTCCATAACAGCTACCAACAGTGTAATCTATTAAAACTAAACACAATCAAATCAGTCCCTGCCTAAAAGTCTTCAGTTGCTTTCCAGAGCAGACTCAGAAACGAAGTTCAAGTTCCTAAACATGGCATAACAATCCTGCATGATTTGCTTTCAAATCTCTCCAGATCCATTGCTCATCTCTCTGCTTCCCTTTTATCCTGCTAGCAGCACAGATCTGCTTGTGTTTCCAGAACACAGCATGCTGTTTCTTATTCACATTCTTATACTCCTGTTCTCCTCTGTATTGGTCCTCTGTCCCCATTTCCCTGCCTTTTTTCAGTCCCTTCTCATACACACACATAGAATCACTCTCATTAAAACCAACCTGCCTCCTATTTCCCCCTCCCTGATACTCCATTTAGATATTACTTCTCTGAGAACGCTTTCTCTGGCCATCCTTTCCATTTCTCAACATTATAGTGACTGCACTATATTAAAAGGATTTCTGTGATTCTATTCCACACTTGACTGTGAGACACGCAAGTGTAGAGTCCCCGCTTTATTCACCCCTGTTCCTGGCAATTAGCACAGTATCTAGAACTTAACAGGCAATGCATAAATGTTGTTACATTATACTATGTAATATCATGTTAAAAATGGCAAGTAAATCAAGTACCAAACTCTAAAACTGTATAAAACTAAAAATGAGAGGGCAGTGAATTTACTTTTCCTTTCTGAATGTTAAGTATTATTACTAAAATGTTATCAATGGACTGTATTAGCTGCCTTCCCATTAAACAAACTTCTCTACTGCTATAGCTTATCTTCTAAATGATTTCAGTACTGAGGTAAGTGAGTAATTCATGAAATAAATCCTTAAATGCTCTGACAACTGAAAGAAAGATACCCGGTAAGAAGCAGGATGTATTTGATAGGAAAAGTGTATGTAACACAGAGTTTGAAGGTACATACTAAATAATGTAATCAATCCTAAAGAATTTGTTTAACCTAATTTTTAAAAGGAAAAAAATAAGCAACTATCATACTTAAAAATAAACTAAGACGAATCATAACAATTTGCATTAGATTTCAAAAACACAATCAAGAAATATTTCTTACATTCTGAGAAACATTTTACGAAGGCTACACTCTCAAACCCACCAGGGGTATAATTTGCTGTCCTATTTTTGGCTGAGAAGGATTAAGCTAAAATAATGTTAAAATGCCATGTATTACTGTTCTCTTCTACACAGAGGAGAAGCAGAGCAAAACGAATACCAGATGGGGTGGCACATTTCATAGTTAACCAGAGTTCTTTGTAAACAGGCCCTATTATCTACTTGATGATCACAGCTAAAAACTGATCTACACATAGGCGGGTACTTTAAAAATCTTTATTCAGCTACTAGAGTTTTCTTGTTTTAAACTACTTACATTTTGTTACATATATGCTCAATCTTGTGAAAGAAAAACAGGCCACTCAAGTAAATTAAATAGGAAATACTGACTCTAAGGGAAGAATCCTTAACAGTCATGTGTACTGTCAGGCATGTGTCATCAAAAATTAAACTATTTGAAGTAGCTAACAAAATTTGAAGTAGCTACAAAACAAGCCAAAATTCTTAGGGATAACGCACGTCAGAAACATACCACCACAGGAACAGAGCTTCTCTCAAGTGAGAACCTCCAACATAGAGGACCATGACCCTGGGTAGGTAAAGAGTTATTACTGCTTCAACATGGATTTGTCAGGCTCTTCTCTCTTTAACCTTGGAGCCTTGCTTTAGAACATTACTGACCCTTTCCAAGTTATAAAATATTGCCCAATTTTCTCTATTCAGTCTAACTCTATTTAAGTAAGAATTTCCCCAAAGTAATGTGTAAACATCCCTGGATCAATTATCCCTTTCCCAAATTTATGTTACAGTTAAACATTTGCAATTGTTACAATTGTTCAACTCATGTTCAGAAGAAGAAACATCTTATTTTAAACTAAGGTCTATCAACCTGCCTTCAAAAATAAGGCCACTGTCACCAGCTGTGGATCATAGGGGGATCTGCAGTTAGACTAACAGCTATTTTTGCTTATTTACTTTTCTCAGCTCATGAACACATGGACAAAAATTTCATTTAACAGTGATTTTAAGCAATGCTTAGCAGTATATATTGCTGAGCAATACCAATAGTTCTTTTCACATTTTCAGATTTAATTCATCACATCACAGTCTGACAATATGCTTGCAAACTTCAAAAATAGTACCTCTTTATTAACTAGTAATTAAAAAGAGGCATACTACTCTCAGAAATCTCCTGCATGTGGTCTTGTGCAGCTTTGTGGTTAAGTGCAGAGACTAGAAACCCAGACCACCTAAGGCTGAGCACAGGGTCAGTTTATGAACTGTGGAACCTTAGGTGGCAACTTTTCTATGTCTGAGTCCCCTTGTCTGATCAAATAGGATGACAATATTTTGTAACAAAGATTAAATGAGTTAATGTTTTAAAAGTGCTTATATAATAACTGCTTCATTTATTTCAGAAATAAATGAAGCAAAACAGTAAGAATCTAGAAAATGTTATATCCATAAATGTAATAGTAATAAATAGCACACATGATTTAAATTATAAAAAATGAAGTAATGCCTTTTTCATATTTCCCACGTGTTCAGTAAAGGTAATGATTAGACAAAAAGGATATCCAAAAGCAATTAATTACTTTTGAAGACTCACAAGTATTAAATGTATATACATAGAAATATATAGCAAACCCTGTGCTTTATCCAAAAAGATTCATTTTTCAATTACTACTTTCAATTAAATGTCAAGTATTAGTCACTATTAATTACTATAAGTAGTAACATCTAACATGAAATATTCTATAAAATATTAAGGTACAAAGGATAATAAATACTTGAATATACATGATCCGACTCTTTTAAAAATAAATCACCATGTCTTTTGATCTATACTGTGTCCAAAATCACTCATCACTACATTTTATCATTCCCTTTGGTGTTGTAACATATATATACCTATCCTAAAACAACATATTAACTTTGCATGATTTTAAATTTTATATGTCATCTTTATATTCTTCTATGATTTGAATTACTGAAATGATGCAGCTTGTTCAGCATAGGTATAATCCATTCACTGTCTGTACTGTGTAACATTTCATTGTATAAATATACCACATATTGGCAGATATTTTATCTTGTCTTCTCATTGTGGTTTTAATTTGCATTTGTCTGATTACTCAAGAAGTTGACCATCTCTCATACAGGTTGAGTGTATCTTACCCAAAATGCTTGGAACCAAAAATGTTTCCAATTTTGGTTATTTTCAGATTTTGGATCATGATGGGGACAGAACCTAAGTCTAAACACTAAGTTCACTGATGTTTCATATATACCTTATACACATGTCTCAAAGGCAATTTTCAATAACAGTTTTAGTGTGCCTGTGTTCTGACTACAACCTGCCACATGAGGCCAGGTGTGGAATTTTCCACTTGTGGCATCACCTTGGCACTCAACCTTAGATTTTGAAGCATCTATGATTTAAGACTTTCACATTAGGGTGTTCACCATATAATATGCTTACAGGTCAACTAGTCCACATCCTTTGTATCTATTAGTCAAAAGAAATTCTTCATTCTGATTTAGTCATATTTGCCAATCTTCTGCTTCTTTTATGTCTTTTTATCTTGTTTACTCAGTCATGGAGTTATGCTCCTCCACTATCTTTAAAAAAGGGTTATGGTTTTACCTACCTATTCCTTTGTCTTACCTATAAATCTGGATCTATAATCCACTCTAACTGACTTTTCTAAGTAAAGTGAGGAAGTTTATCCATTGAATTTATCCAACAACACCAACTGTTAAAAGGGTCATTTCCAATGATTGGAAACTCAGTGCCATCACAGACCAAGTTTCCTTAGTGAGTCACTTTGCATTATCTCTTAGCTCCTCCCTTTGGTTTTAGAATGAGCTTGTCAAGTCCCACATAAACACTGATAAGTTGATCAGATGGCACAGAACCTATGGATAAAATTGGAAAGAAGTAACATCATCCCAATATTCAGGTTTTCTTCCATGAACATGGCACATTGTATCATTTAATTAGATCTTTCTTGAGGTTTTCAATGTTTGATAATTTCTTCATAAGGATATTGCATATTATTTATTAAATTTATTCACATCACTTTATACTATTGTAATGATGTCAAAGTAGCTTTTTAATTGCATATGCCAGCCAAGAATTTGAAAATGTAATTAACTTTGGTATAATGATTTTACAGCCAAATTTACATATTGACTAATTCTGGTAACTTACCTACTAGTTTTTTAGTGTATATAATCAGAGAATCTACAAACAATGGCATTTCACCTTTGTTTCTAATGGGGATGCCCCCTCTTTTTTGTTAATTTATGGCATTAGCTATACCTTCAGTTCAAGGATGACTAAGAGGAGTTCCTGGCATCAACGGGAACTCCTGGCTTCTGCCTTACACAAAGAGAATGCATTCATACTTCCCCACTGAATGTAAGAGACCAGGCCACAGATTTTCTTCGAAAAAGAATTGCCTTCATTGGGTCAAGAAAAGGGCCATTTTATTCACTAACTTGCTAAAAATTTTTTTTATCACTAATGGACCTATTGAGATACTCACATCATGTTTTTCCTTTAAAGAGCTGATATAAATTATATTAATTGCTCTAATACAGAAACAAGTTTAAAATTCTAGGAAATATCCAAACTTAGGATGTGTTACATTTTTTACATTCTGGATTTGGTATGATAATATTTAAGAACTTTTGTATCTATATTTTTGGGTTAACGACTGCTCTGCAATTTTCATTTCTCATGCTTTTCTTCTAGCTTCATGAAACTGAGCACTGTTGTCTCTTCTTACAAACTATGGAATATTTCTATAATTGAAACTGTTATTCCCTGGATGTTTTCTAAAACTTGCTAGTAAATCTTTAGCTAATATTTTTGTGAGACTATTTTCCTTTTTAAGTTTATTCAGTTTCAGACTGCTTTTAAACTAGAATGAGCTATTGTTCTTCTCAGGGCTTGTCCATTTTCCCTAAGCTTTCAATTATATTAGTTCAGATCGCAAAGTTGATCATTCCTGAACCATCTGTAGTAACACCCTCTTCTTCATTACTCATGCAGTACTGCTCTGTGACTTCTCTTTTCCCTGATTCACCTTGCCAGGAGTTTGCCAATTCTGGTTTGTTTGCTTATTTGTTTGTTTGGCTTTGGAGACAGGGTCTTACTACGTAGTTCAGGCTGGCCCCGAACTCACTATGTAGGTCCCCCTGGCCTCAAACTCCTGCCTCAGCCTCCTAAGTGCCGGGATTATAGACATGCGCCACCACACCCAGCTGTCAATTATGTTTTCTCAAATAGTCTGCTTTGAGCTGCGCTGTTATATCTCTGATTTATTTTTTCTTTTCCATTAGCTTACGCCTTCATCTTTATTACTCCCCTTTACTTCCATTAGGGTGATATGTAATTGCTCTTTTCTAATACTTACAAATATACAGCTAATGTTCTTCAGCCTTTTTAAGGAAGTGCTGAAGTCCATAAATATCCATGAAGTTTCTCTGAAGTAATAAAACAAGTTTTGATATATAGTATTTCATTGCTAATTACAAATATTTTCTAATTTTTTCTATCCATTTTCACTCACAAGTTGGAAATAAACACCTTAATTTCAAAACATACAAGGAAATTATGTTATTACTGGTATCGTTGCAAAGAGAATGTATTATGAAGCCAACACATCGAAACTTGTTAAAACTGGTAAACCAGAATGTGATCAACTGTTATTAATATTCCCTGGGTGCTTATAAAGAATGCTGGGGTTGTGGGATGTAGGGTTCCGTATATATACACTATGACAACCCTGTACATCTTACTATTACAGATCAATAATAAAAATAACTCAAAAATGGACAAATGATTTGAACATTTTACAAAAGCAAACAATGACCAATAAATACACCATGAGCTCTTCAAACTTTACTAGTCATCAATGAAATCTAAATCAAAACTGAAATGACACTACCACACAGATATTACTATGGCTAAAATTAAAAACCATAGATTGTGGTTTTTAATCTAAAAAATTGTTTGTGAAGATATAGAACAACTAGAATGCATATATTCCTGGTGCAAAATAAAAATGTTATAAGCACTAAACTTTGGTAATTTCTTACCAAGTTAATCATATATACTTACTATAGAAATCAACAATTGTAACTCTTAAGTCTCTAAGAGAAATGTTAGCATAGATTCCCTAAAATTTGTATATGAATGTTCATAGCTTTATTAATTATATAAAAAATCAGAAACAACTAAAATTTGAAAGTCCATTACAGAGGAATGGCTATAAAAATAATTGTAATATATTCCTACAATGAAATGCTACTCAGCAATACAAAATAAATGAACTACTACAAATCTGAAGAATACTGTTTGGGCAAAAGAAGGCAGGCAAGAGTACACACTGTCTAATTCCAATTCTAAAAGACCCAATCTAATTTCTAGCAGCCAACAACAGATTACTATATGTATGGTGCACTGGTGAGAAGGATTAACTGAAACTGGGCACAAGAATTTTGGGGAATGACAGAAATGTTCTATTATCTTGATTGTGGTAATGGTTATACAAGTATACTGTATTAGTACATTAAACTAATTGAAATGTACATGTACAATAGTGTATACTGCGTGTACTTATAACTCAATAACATTCACTAAAGCACATACACATTTGCCTTAGGATTTCCCCAATTTATACCATAAGAACACAGGAAGACTACTATCTCTCCTCAAAACACTCCAAGCTAAATGGATGTATCAAAAGCTTCCACACTAGTTGGGCTACTCAAATATAAAATATACAGTTCAGCTTCCTTGGGTGTGGGTTCTTGGATTTTTGCAACAGAACAACAAAGGACATCATCCTTGAAGTCCAATTCAATATTACACGTAACAATGATATGGTGAGGCTTCTCAATATAATGCTCCTTAAAACACAACTACAAGTACAATAAAAATGTCATACGTATGTGTGAAAAGGCCACAATGAAAATTAGTATTTTGTAAATGCACACACACATACATGTATACTCAAGGCAGCCTTCCTCAAGCTAAAAGACATCACTAGTGGCCTTAGGATGAAGCTTCAGTGTGTATTTCTTAGTCTCCTGTTGATTTAATGAACAGCCTTGTCTAAGGCCAGAACTACTAAGCACTGTTTAAGGGCAAAGGTATAGGAGCAATGAACATACTTTACAGTAACATCCTTTTCAGAGGTGGTTACATTAGAGTTAACATTGGACAAGAAGTTGTCAACTGATGCAAGATGTATTTAAAACAAGTTTAATAAATGTTAAATGAACATTCATTGAATGTTTAAAACATGCACTTCACACAATGTTTTACATGCCTTATTTAACTTTCCTAACCCTGCTACTACTTACTGTACCCATTTCACATACAGGGAAATGCAAACAGAGACTAAGTAACTTGGCCAGAGTGAGACAGCTAGTGAAATACAGCATCGACCCAAACTCTTAATCACTGTACTTGTTTCCTTAAGAAGGAAACTAAAAAGATGAACATATTTGTAAAAGACTCAAATAGGGAAGGTAAAGCTATGAAATTAATAAAAGAAATTCTATGAAGATAGCTTTGTAATACATAGTTTAGGAAGAAATTTACAACCTACAAAGTAAAAAGATTAATAGATTTGAATACACCATAAAGAAGAATTTCTGTAGTACAGTCAAATTCAGCAGATGGGGAATCATTATGTTAAACATACAAGAAGTCTGGCCAATCAGCAAGAAGTGGAAACATAACCGAAAAGGTAGACACAAAGTATGAACGGGCCAGGTACAGAAGGGAAACCCAAACAGCCATCAAAAACATAAAGAAACCCAGCCTCCTGGTGGAAGCGTAAAGCAACCATGAATGTCCTACCATAACCAAAAGCTTGCAAAACATGAAATGGTAGGGAATTTTACTGCTTTTGTTGAGGGGGAAAATTTGCACTGCCGTTTTAGAAATAATCTGAAAGAAGTTAGTGATACTAAATTAATGACTGACCTGTATATGGAAATATCATACCACGTTCTCAAGAGAAACTCCCATAGCCATTAGCTGTACGAAGGTCAGTGTTTACCACAGATTATCTAACAGTGGAGTCAACCTGGACACACATCATTAGGGAAACCAGTAAGTAATTTGTGCTTACTGCACAAATGAGATAGTGTACAGGTAGAAGCAATGAACTAAATGTACATTCAGCAACGTGAGCAGATCTCAAACAATGCTAAGTAAGAATTAAACTACATAGTTCATTAGGTAGTAGTTTTGTAAACACGAGACACACAAAGAACTACAAATTTTTTCAATTATATAACCAAGAACTAAAGAGTACAGCGAGGGACAGGAAATAGAGAATGAACGAAAGTAGACACTGGAAATAACAACAAATATAATGCAAATGGGAGTGTTCCCTTAAATAAAACTGAACCTCTCTGCATCTGAAATGTTTTAAGTGATTATAGTCACCACTAGGTCTGATATATTTATGTATATTATTAGTAATTCCCTTTTCTGTTATGACTAAAATCATTCTAAACAAGACATTTTGGTTTTAACTCAGATAAATTTGATAATTAATGGCATCTAGTTATTACCATCATAAATAAGTATGTTCAAATGATCTAACAAAACTGAATGAGGAATATGAAAATCTATGACCTAACCCAAGGTAACTAATATGCAAACTTGACAAGTCATCTCTTCAAATGTTTCTCTGTGCAAAACAGAAAAAATAAAGACTCTGGGTGACTATTTTTAATCCTTTTAGCTCTAAACTTACTTCACTACATTTTCTCAATTAATACTGCTCACTTGAAATTACTTTCTACCACAATTTCTTCCCCTTCTCAGTCCTCCCTTGGTCCAAAAGAGCAAAACTCCTAGAGTAGCACAGGAGATGCACAAAAGTAATACAGCAACAGGACTAAGTAGCAGCTTAGTTTTAGGGTAGAAAAGAGAAAACATTAAGAAGAGATAGCTATTTTCAGTGTTTTCAAGTATCCAACACAAACCAAGACTGATATGAGCCCAGTTCAAGAAATGCACTCCATGAAAGATTCTATTTACTATACACCAGTCTATGTGTCACTATAGTTGTCTAGCCTTACACCTTCTCAAAGCACGTGTTCAAGTGCTTTCTGGGTTTCCACTTAAAAGCATTAAAATTTAGCTTATCTGTACCAACTTTCAGATAAAATGTATTTTGGTGCAAAATAGTCTTTGTCATTAACAATGTGTGATTCCAAGGAAATTACCAGCTTTTTAACCAGTAAACTAGTTGCACTCTGAATACTATCTACTTTTTTTTTAAAAGCAAGCATTCTGTTAGAACTGTGGATTAAAGACTTTAAGAATATGTAAATTAAAATATACATTATAGGTCACTGACCATGAGTAGTAACTGAAATATATAAAGAATAACGGGGCCTTGCCATGGCAGTACAGGCCTGTATTCCCAGCTGCTCAGGCACAGAAAACACAAATTCAAAGCCAGTCTGGGCAACTTAATTAGACCTCATCTCAAAACACATACATACATACATACATACATACATACATACATAGGGCTGAGGCTACAGCTCAATGTGACAGCCCTGGGTTCAATGCCTAGTCAAAAGAAAAAAAAAGATAGAAGGGTCCTGATTTAGAAAAATGTTGCAATCAAAGTCAATCAGGCATGTCTCACCCATATAATCGCAGTACTCAGAAGGATGAAACAGGAAGATCATAGGTTCAAGGTCTGCTTGGGGTACACAGTGAGATCCTGTTGTTTCTCTAAACAACAAAATCTAAAACTTTGAAATTTGAATATTTCAAAAAAGGAAACAGAAATTCAGCACAGAAAACAACAAAAACGAAAAACTGACATAATTCTTAGATTTATATTCCATTCACATTTAATTTTAAATATGGATGGGGAAGACAAAAAGAAGGGGAGAAATTAAAGGATCACAAAAATCTGTTAGCAACAATTCCAGCACAGATGTAGTGTCACTACAAAATGGATGAAGGTTTTCCAAGGGTTCTAGGATACAGGGTCCTCTACAAAGAGCCCTAGTTCACACCTTAAACTACGCGAAAGCCTCAGTGGGTGTATGATGTCACTTGTGGGAAGAAACATGCAGTAGTCCTCCCTTGCCAACAGTTATGCTTCCCATAATTCCCACTGTTTTTGGTCAACCACAGCCCAGAAATATTCAATGAAAATTTCCAGAAATAACTCACATTTTAAGTAATCTTCACTATAATAGAGTTTTTCTTTTTTATTTTATCACTAGTTGTTCTTAATCTCTTACTGTGCTTACTTACTCTAATTTAAAAATTAAGTTTTACAGGTATCTTTTATATATATGCTTTCCAGATTTGGGGAATTGGAAGAACATCTTGAATTGCATTTCCCATGGATAATAAAGGACTGTCACACAGTCATGTGGCACATAATGTCAATGACAAACCACATATCTAATGGTGGCCCCATAGAACTGTATCAACTAGTGATATCATAACCATCTTAGCATGTATAAATACACTCTATGATATGATCTGCACTATGACAAAATTGTTTAACACATTTCTCAGAATGTGTTCCTACAATGTTAAGAGAAGCAAAACTTCATATGGACCTATAAATGTCTTCTCTATGTATAGAAGGAACATGTATTAAATAATGGGAAGCAATTTGAAGAAATAAATGAGTGAAAAATAATTTATAGAATAAAACAAAGTTTGTAACTATAATACAAATAAATACCTGAACACTTTTTTGCTTTTATTTTGGAAAATTTCAATTTGTCTGCATCCATATGATATACTCCAAAGCATACTTTGCAATATTAAGTTCTAAATATCACATATTTTTCTTTGTAAATGACCTTTCAGCGAATTTTTCTAACTAAAGAGCATTTTGCCACTTAAATATGTTAGTATCCTATGTCTTCAAGCAGCTACTTTCAGGCTAGCAAACAGAAATAATCCACCTTCATCAAGTTAACAATCCAGACATGCTTATTCTACAACTGGAAATTTTTATGTAGTAAAACTGATATCCTAAAAATGCTTCTTTCAGAGATACAATATTCAAAACACATTCTGATCCAAAGAAAGATTATTTCCTTTGGCAATGTCTATATAAATACCAGATTTAATTTTTTAAAGTTGCCTCTATATTATCATTTTATAAAAATTCAAGTCCATCCTCAAAAAGTACTATACTAGCAGAAATATATTTGCTTTATGTCAACTGCATAATTACTCTGTGTACAATACTGCATTTAAAATAGAATTTTAACTGCAGTTGCAATAAAACTTTTTCTACTACATATAAATCAACCTATACAACTTTTTAGTTCATTCCATGATTAATTAGCAAGTAATATGTATATTTACAATTTTTAAAGGTATTTTTAAGAACCGTCTCATCATATGTACTCATCAGGGCACTTTTCTAGTATAAATTTTTTTAAAATTTTCTTTTAATAATGCATTTAAAAATTTTACCTTATATCTCTGTTAGAAATGAGCAAAACATTCATTTCCCCATAAAGTAATGGCCATCCAGCCAAGAAATCTTTTTCCATGTTAAAATTTCTACACTTTCATCAAGTCCTTTAACCTTCACACTCTGCACACTAATGCACACTCTCAGGCCCAACAGCACAGGTCACCTCTCCTACTGAAACGCAATACTGTGCAGGTAATGAATAGTAGCTAGCAATGAATTCCACACGATAGTGCGTCTGTGTTTATGTCTGTTGCTAATCACATGCTTAAGCAAAAAGGAGGGGAAGAAAAACAACTATGAGAAATAATCAAGCAATTATTTTTTTAAAATATTCCCTATTTGTAGTTTCTTACTACATGTTTGAAAAGTACTAAAATTGAAAACACAGGAGGGTATGAGATTTCAAAGAACAGTGATAACTAGAAAAAGTAACAAAATAAAAGAATTAAATATTTCCAGTGATTTTATATCAGAGTTATCTTAGCAAGGGACTGATGTTTTCAATTTTAAAATATTTTTAAGTTTTGGTTCACAATTACGTACAAAATGATTTTGTGGTAAGGCTTCGTTCACAGAAAAGTAAATGAATCACACCTATTCACTACTGAGCCCTTAGGAATTAGGAAAATATCAAATTAAAAAAATACTTGTTTGGAATTGAAAAACTATATGCACACACGCACACAGATCCATGAGGATTTGATGCCGGCTTACCTCATAATTCAGGTAGTTCCTACCACATTCAAGACATGCAGTATGAACGCTGCATTGTGCTACTAGTATCTGTGCATTTAGACACATCATTAAGATGGGGAAATAGAAATTTCTCAAGTTTATAGTTATACTAACAATGATATGAATATAAAACAAAATGACATAACCAAATACATTAAGTTTCATGCGATTATTTGCTTATAAAAGTTATAAGCTCCCTTGCAGGCTTGAGGTCCTGAATTCAAGTCCTGGTACCAAAAAAAAGTTATAATCTCAATTTACAGTTTGCTGAAATAATTCCTTAAATAAAATCATATAATAATCAATAAATTACAGAGATTTTAACTGCATTTAAAGCTCATAGCAAACTTATAGTTCTTAATTTAAAACTGGTAAACTAAAAATTTGTACACTACCTGATTTTAACTAAGGTGGCAGAATAAGGAGGACCAAGGTAGGAAGGGAACTTGAAGGGGAAAGAAATGATACAATCTAAAAATCAGTAAGATCTGACTGCTGATTTGCCTCTACTTTACTTAGTAACTGCCTGCCAACTTATAGTCTAAGTCCGCATAAATTATGGAAAAGTTATGTTATGACATGGTATTTTTAATCAATTATCACAATTTTACCAGACTTAACAATTCATGTATTTTAACACCTATATATTTTTTTTCACAAATTCTAATAAGCACAAAAAGAGGAATGAGAAAGTATAGCAAACACACAAAATAAATACAGGTGATCATTTATGTTTCCTTCTCCAAATCTAAAAACATAGGGGCTGGGGATATAGCTCAGTGGAATAAGCGCTTGCCTAGCAAGCACAGGGTCCTGAGTTTGATCCCCAGTACCGCAAAAAAAAAAAAAAAAAAAAAAAAAAACCATAAAACTTTTTTTAAAGAAAGGAATACTACAATTGCTTTAAAGCAAGACTAAATGTCAATCTGAATTCAAAATTTTAAAGGCTCACCTTTATAAAATGATTTTTTCTAACGCCAGTAAACTAAAGATGCTCATGCCTAATTTACCCAGGGCCAATTTCAAGTAGCCGTAAGGCTCAGATTTATACAGCACACCCTAATCAGCAAAGGAGATGGACTTACGATATTGCTACATCAATAATCATTTTTTGTTAGCATCCTCTACTGGTGGTTTCCAAAGACAGCAAGAAGAAACGGTACTAATGACAGAAAGAGATATACCTACTATTACCTAACAGGTAAATTAGCATGTCGTTACCACCAGCTAGAGTATAATTTTCAAGGAAAAATATTTTAAAAAGAAGAAAACCATATCACATAGGATGTAATGTGAAAAATGAATAAACAGATTTTTAAAATACAACAAAGCATTATATTATAAATGGTAAAAATCGATTTAAACAATTCAAAATTCAGTGCTTTATAGATGACTACATCATTACCATAAAGTTGCCACACAAGGGTCGATGCTTTGGTCAAGCCTTGCTCAATTGGCTTATCCTTGTCAAGTTACATTACTCCATACTCCCATTAATACCCTACCCTGCAGAAATATTACAGAAAGGAAATTAAAATGCCTTAATAAAGGCATAGGAGTAAAACCTGCATGTCTTAATTCAAGATGAATAAAAATATAACTTACACATAACATAAAATAGCTCTATGACCATCTCCCACTGTCTACACCACTATTTAAAAGATTTAAGAATTAGCATTCTCCCAGACAATTCTCCCTTTTTAAAAATCTCCAACTTAAATACGACTGCATTGCTAAGAAATACTAACCAGTACCTATTCCGAGGTTTCACAACACAATGGCATATAACTTCATTTGTAATTTGCAAAATATGACGCTGAACCAAATAGCATGGCTGTAATGATCAGCAACGGATGAAATGCGTTTGAGAACAAAAAGAAACGCAAGGACAGAGGCAAAAGTGATGAAAATGGAAGATACCTGTGGTAGCACAGGGCTACTGAACACCTTTTGTTTTCTGAGAGTAATGCATACTGCAGACAAGACGTTTTTCTGCTAACGGTCCCAAATCTGTTTTTCTAATATTAAACACAAAGGAAAAACACTGACAGCAAGCGTGGTAAATAAATCCCTCCCCTGAGAATGAAAGCAGCAGACAGGAGGGGGCTGACATACATGCAGGAGAAAACTAAACACCATCTTTTTCTACCTGCACAAGTTGCCATTTGCTGCAGCGACCAAGAACCTCTTTTTCCTGTTGATTTCCAGTACCTTTCAGGATAGCTTTTCTTTCTCTTAAGTCATCTGTTGATACGCCTTACGAGTGTAATATTCGTATCACAGGATCTCTGGGAGAAAAATCCATTCTTTCCCGTTCAGGTAAACATGTTTACAGCAGCTGCACAGACGCTGGGTGGTTCAGACTCACATGTCACACACATGTCGTCAGCAGCAAGAAAAGCCCCTTTCTCTGGCGATGAACATTTTAAATAAGGTAAAAAGCCAACAGCTTTCAGAACCAACTTACCTTTCATAAAGCCACATCAGCAACGGCGGCAACAGCTCAACACAGAACACACTATTTGACGCTAAAACAGGAAATTAAAATCGCAATAGCCTGCGCTCTGCTTCTTGCCAGAACAAGTCATCTCTCCACAATGCGGCTACCAAATATACCTTGCAATCGTAACTAACAGGCGTCCTTAAAATGTACACATTTATTTGAAAAACTACATTCGAGGAAGCAATGATTTTAATGAATGCCTGCTCAAAAATACCAAAAATGTGTTTACGATTGGAAGGAAACATCTTGGAACAGCCTAAAATCCCGTATCGGCTTCTAGACAGGAAATCCCACACGAAATCTAAAATTGCCAGGAAAGGTTACAAAACCTCGCGTTTCGCATCCCGGGGGGAGGGACAGAGGGAGCCCCGGCGCGGGGGTGGGGCGGGGGAGCGCGCCGGAGTTTTGACTGAAACACGTATTTCCCCTTTCTCTGGACGCTGCAGCTCTCCGGGCAGGGGCGCGTGCATTCCCCACTCTTTAAAACTCCTCGTCAAAATCACGCAGAGCCGGCGGAGCCCCGTCCGAGACGCACGCCAATTCCTTATATAGCCCGGGCGCAGCCCGCGGTAGGCCGTTGCCGCCCATTATTAGACAAACAGGTACCGCTGGCCGCCGCGCTCCCGCCCGCCGCGGAACTGTCCAGACAATACCGCCCCGCACGCTCGGCCGGGGCGGGCAGAGACAATTCACTCACACCGCCGGTTCGAGGCGGGACGGGCGCCCGCGCCCCGCCGCAGGTCCGGCCCCATCTCCCCGCGCCTCGCCCCGCACGCTCGCGCCCCGGGTACAGGCGTGCGCCTCCCGCACCTCGGCACGCCCGCACGCGGCGCGGCCCGCGCCGTCGGTCCTCCCCTCCCCCACGCTCCACCCGAGACCCAGGCGCCTGCCCAGCTCCATTATCCGGCTCCAGCGCTCCGCGCGCCCGGCCCAGGTAACAACTTCCCCAAGAACCGAAAGCGCACGGCCGCGGGCGTCGCGCCCGGCTCCGCGGGCGCCGCCGTCCCGGGAGGGCGTCCGTGCGCGGGGCGCCCGCCTTACGCAGGTAACTACTCCTCGCCCGCCGCGCCCGCCAGCCGCCCTGCAGCCGCCCGCCCGGGGACGCGGCGCCCCGCGCTCCCGCCCCGAGCCCCGCTCCCGCGCGCGGTCCCAACTTCGCCGCCGGCGCCCGCACGCGCGCCCGGCCGCCACGCAGCCCGGGGCCGTCCCGAGCCAGGCGGGCGCCGTGGAAGGGCCGGGGCCGGGGCCGCGGCGCGGAAGCCCCGGGCACGGCGCCGGGCACAAGTTTGTTGGCGGCCCGGGGGCCTGGCGCGGAGGAGGACGCGGCCGCGAGGCTGCGCGGAGGGGCGAGGGCGGCGCGCGAGGGGCGAAGAGTGGGGAAAAGTGCGGAAAGAAGCAACAGCCGCGCCACCCGCCACGGAAAAGTGGCCGCCGCGCCCGCGCCCGCCCGCCCGCCGGGATGCGGCGCCGGCTAACGGTCCAGGAGGCGGCGGCGGAGCGCCGGGCGGAGGGACCAGGTAAGAGACATAACGGTCCGGCGGAGCGGCGGCCGCGGCGGCGCGGGGGGGCAGAGCACTACTTTCTACTTTCCCACTCCACTTCGCCGGCCTGCCCGTCGCCCCCGGCCCGGCTCGCCCCCCTCACCCCGGCGCGCCCCGGCCGGCCAGCTCCCCGACTCCGCCGCTCCCCGGTCCCCTCCGCCACTCACCGTTATTGCGCCGCGGGTTTGCCTGCTTTCTGCGCTTACACC
>PVLD010004291.1:9334-127672 GCA_004027595.1 Dinomys branickii
AGAGGTTGCAAAACATCACAATGCAGGGGTCACAGGACATGACGATGGGTGCAAAAAACCATAGTGTTAAGACAGAAAAGACGACGAACAGAGGAGTGAAGAGAGGGAGAAAGAGGCGGAGGCAAAGATGGAAAACAATAGCAAAGGAGTAAGAGAGGCGAGGATGGGACGGGGTAGAGGAGAAAGGGAGAGAGGCGAGGATCGAACCAGATCGAGGAGGGAAAGAGACGGGGTCTGGCCCGGGAGCGAGTAGCCGCCGCCTCCTCTCCGCACGTCCGGCCGGGTCCACTATGCCCAAGATGCAGCACCGTGCCGGTCTGGATGGGAAGTGCCGATCGGCTACGCGGGGCCCCGCGAGGAGATCGGACGGCCTGGGGCCCGCAGCTCACCTCGTGCGCTCGGCAGGGGTTGCGGTGCAGAGGGAAAAAGAACAACCCTCAAGCTCAAGACGCGTCGCTGCTATGCGGGAGCCGCCGGCCTGGCCTCAAGGTTATCCCGGCGGCGTGCGATCCCTCCGCAGGCTCACCCAATCACAGCGCGACCACTGTGCCCGCCCCTGCGTCCTCGCGCGGGCACCTTCTTAGGACGCACAGGTTGCCCTCAGGAAAAGCGGGGGACTACATTACAGAGCGGAAGGACATTCTTCTCCAGTCACACCACCGATACGCCTGAGAGCCAATGGAGAAGCGGCGAGGTATCAAGACCCGCCCCCAGCCCCGGATGCCTACCCCCCCACCACCACACGCAACCCTCCCCTCCTCGGGTGTTTGGGCCACCTGTTGCACCCGGAGCTGGGTGGCTGCAGCGGGGCTCTGAGCTGGGCTTCCCGCCCAGGTCGCCCCAGTTGCCCCGGCCTCCCCTCCCCGGGCGGCGCCCAGATTCGTAGGTCCCCGGGCAGCGTTCCTGGCTCCGCCCTAGAACTCCTCACCCCGCGGGTACCGGCCCAGGACACCCAAGGGGGCCGAGCGGAACGGGAAGTGGTGGGGAGCGAGAAGGCGAGGATAGAGGGTTTCTGGGCTGCCTCGGCAGGACCCCGGCCCTGCAATGGGGATAGCGGGTGCCGGGAACTTGACTCCGGAACGAGGAAGGACTGGTTGGGGCCAGTGGATGAGTAGCTCAGCAGGAATCCCGCAGAGCCGGTGGCTAGGAGCAGAAAGTGAGTAAAAGGCACTGATACAATCAGGAAACGGCGAGTCGGAACGTCAGCCCCATGCTCTGTGCAGGAGGAACGCCGAGGTTCTCATCCCGGCTGGGCATTTAAATCTACACTGTTGGAGCTTTTCTTACATTTTCCACAGGGCATTTCCGAATTTCCCCCTGTGGACTCACCAACCACGGACGAGACTACATGTCAGTTACACAGCGTTAACCCTGTTCTGGTCTGCCAATTCTGAGAGCAGATACAATGTTGCCACATTCAAACTGTGGATACTGTTCACAGAGGTTCCTTCTTCCTTTCTGCCAGAAAATGAGACCAGTGGGTGTGACCTGTTCAGGCAGACGCCCTGCTGAATCACAGGCCTTCATTTCACTTCCTGTTAACTCAGATAAGCTGGAGGAGAAAGTGACAGCCTAAATTTGTGTGCAATGAAACAGAGTCTTTTAATTTCCTTCTGGTCCGTTTGGTTGTAGATAGGAAGGAAGTGCTTGGTTATTACGGTGGTGAGAGGGCATGAAGTTGTATGGGAAAAGATCTGTGAAGATGGTAGACCGCACCGGGTAGCAGCAGTCCCTGCCTGCATCGCATTATGTAGCATTTTGACTTTTTCCATCTAGGCATAGTGTCAAGATTGAAATGCACATGTGTTAAACAGGAGAACCACTGGGCATGGTGGAGCACACCTGTAATCGCAGCACGCGAGAGGCTGAGGCAGGAAAATTGCTTTTGAGTTCGAGGCCTGGCTGGGCTACAAAGTGAGTTTAAACCCAGCCTGAGCTGCATAGTGAAACCCCGGGTCAAAAAGGGAAAAATAAATAAATGAATGAATAAATAAATAAACAGTAATCCCAGCACTGGAGAGGCTGAGGCAGGAGGATCGTTGTGAGTGCGAGGCTAGCCTGGGCTACAAAGTGAGCTCAAGGCCAGCCTGAACTGCATAGCGAGACCCTGTCTCAAAAAGACTAAAATAAAATGAAAGAAATAAACAGGAGAACCGCAGCAAACCGGTGCCTGTTAGTCGCAGGTTCTGATCATCTGAGTCCATGCAGGATGCACAGTAAGATGAATCACTTGGCTTTAAGGCCACAGCTTCAATTTCACCGAGAAGCAGCGCGGTAAAGAGCGAGCTTAGGTTATCTCTTATCTTAGGTCCAATTCCACCCCCTATAACCATATACTGTCATTTAACGTGTGTAGCAGTCTTAATTCCTTAAAGTAAATGGAGGACAGTTCCTGCTTCTCAGGGCGGGGTTTGATCAGCTGATACATGAATGACTCCAGCTTGGTGCCTGGAAGGCAGGCACCCTTTTCCTTGGGGAACTGACTAATCTTGGGGGTTGTCCTGATGCCCAGTGCCAGAACAGCTGTCTGAAGTCCAGTTACCTAGGTTAACCCCTGAATCTTCTCTCCTTTGACCAGGGCTACGGGACCCATGGCTGCTGAAGCCACAAGCCCTCAGCCTAGAGCAAGCTTTGCTGTGCTCGCTGACCAGGTCAGGATGGGAGCGGGGGTTTCGACCAGGGCACAGATTGCTGTTTTGTGTAGATTCTTGGCCACAGAGCCCCAGAATCTGGAGTTTTATGGTGTAACTAGGTTCAGTGGGAATCCTGGGGGCAGGGGACACAGTATGTAAATCATGCTGGCCAATCTTGCAACCTGAAGACAAACTTGGGCCCAGGGGCCCAGGAGAGGAGGGCAGAATTTCAGGGGTTCTCACTGATCGTGTGACCTCCTGGCCTCTGCTACAGCAGCAGTGCTGTTTCTGCTCTGCAATACAGATAGGCACATGGCCTTCAGGACTTTGATAGCAAGTTAAAGCAGAAACACTTACCACTTTGGATTTGCGCTGCCCCTTCTAGAGCTGCACCAGGTGGGCTTTTTTCTGTGGCTTCCTCAGACTCCTGCAATCTCCCCAGGCCTACCAGGGTAGCATATCAGTTCCCCCCAGACAAGGCCCGGAAGGAAAAGTGGGCCCTTTGTGGAGTTACGGAGGAAGAGAAAAGCAGGCTTTTGCAGAGGAGGCGTTTGTGCTACATGTGGAGGACAGGGTAGGGTAGAGATGAGCACAAGGAGCATTCTGAGGAGAAAGGCAGCCAGAAAAAACTGAGTTCTTTCTTTGTTGCGTCTTTTTGAGACAAAGTCTCTCTATGCGCTTCAGGCTGGCCTTGAGCTCACTCACAGTCTCAAACTTGCAACAGTGCTCGTGCCTCAGCCTCCCAAGTGCTGGGATTACAGGTGTGCACCACCATTCCCAGCCTTTTAGAATACTGAGTTTTGAATGCAACAGTGTACGACAATTGGGATTTCCTCCCTCACCAGCATTTAGAGCAAGGGAAACTGAGGAGTCCTTATGCATTAGAATGAAAAACTGCCTCAGCCAAGGTGACCCTGTCACCAGATGTGACCTCTGGCACCCTTTCTCTAGCCCAGAACCATCAGCGCTCACCAGAAAAGCCTTGCTAGGGTGGCTTCATCCTGCCCACTAAGCCACCCCCTGGAGCCAGAGCCTCTCTTCCCCATGAGCGGGTGCCAGAGCTGAGGCTCTCTAGCAGGCGGCCTGTCTCCCCCACAGCACGCTGCCTGGGCACACTCTGTCACTTTCCATCACTGACAGCGCACCAAGGGTGCTGACACGGCGTGGGAAGGGAAGGGGGTGTGGGCACACGGGTGAGCAGTGGGCTGTGTCCCCCTCCCCGGAAGCCCCCCTGCTGCAGGTATGTGTCTTCTGTGGACACTCTCCACCTGTTTGTCCTTATACACTGGCCACTAGCTACCTCGCTTATCTCAAGGATAGCAGAGTAGGACTAAGGGAATGTGGGTCCTCTCCTAAGGACAATTTCAACCAACGGTGGCACCCCTTTCTGGGGTGTGTGTGTGTGTGTGTGTGTGTGTGTGTGTGTGTACACCTTACTCCGTAGCAAGTCCTGTGCTCAAGTGACCTGACGCCCTAAGGCTTCCTGCCCACTGCCCTAGCTTGGCTCCAGGGGCTTCGAAGCCCCAAGCTCTCATCTGGATTCCCTGTGAGGAGCTGTTAGTCACCCAGTAATGACTCAGCACGACTCCTCTCCTCCAAGCCAAAAGGACCAGCAGGAGGCTCCTCCCCACTGAGTGGCTACATCCTCACCAGCCACAACCACACCCGGCCCAGACGGAAAATTACCAGGAGAGAAGGGACGGTGACTCAAGGAGGTTTTGACTTCTCAGTCCGGAAAGGGCAGCCATCTCCTCTCCACCTGGAACTAATTGAGGAAAGTAGCTCTCTTCCTGGCCCTGGGCCTAGGCAAGCATGCCCAGGTCTGAGTGAGGGGAGGTTACCCATGCATGGGACAATGTCAAGGCACAAGGCCACATCGCTTGTGCATGCAGTGCTCTTGATGGCCTCACCTCTGGGAGGGACAATGGCTTTTTGCTCACCAGGCTTGCAGACCCCACCTGTCCACCTCCAAAACAACCCTCAGCTCCTCCAGACAGTGGTAGATTCCTCTCCAGAAACTGAATTTTCCTAGTGATAGGCACTATCTGTAGCAGAGAGTGGTGTTCCATACGGGTAATCCCAACACTCAGGAGGCTGAGGCCGAAAGATCCCTGTGAGCTCCAGGACAGCCTGCACTTCATAATGAGACCCTGTCTCAAAAAACCAAAAGCTGGGCATAGTGGCGCACACCTGTAATGCCAGCACTCCTGGGAGGCTGAGACAGGTTCCTTGAGAGTTCGAGACCAGCCTGGGCTACAAAGTGAGCTCAAGGCCAGCCTGAGCTGCATATGGAGACCCTGTCTCAAAGACAAAAAAAAAAAAAACCTAAAATTCTTTTTCCAGTCCTGCAATTGCTAATACAGTATTTGCCTTATCAGATTCTGAAGTGCTTACAATGAGAAAAGCCTGTTAATAACTTCTGAATTGAAACAAAAATGTTATACTCCAAGGAGCCATGCGCCTAAGCTCCAGTTGCTGGGCCACCAGGGGAGCTGTTGAAGAACCCCCAGGGAAATAAAAATGTGGCCAGCTGCTTAGGTCCTGGAATTGGGCAGATCCACCAGCTGAAGTCCTAGTCACACTGGCCAACATCGCTAAGGAAATTTTATCTTCCAGCTTTGCTCTCAGGACTGCATGCAAAAATCTTTCTAAAGCTCAAAAGGCCATGTAGGAAACCAGAACACCAGTTCTGGAATCAGGCTGCTGCCACAAGCTGTGGGGTTATGGGAAGTGGGCCTCTGTGGCTCTGCTCTTTCGTTTGCAAAAACAAGTACTAACACCTGCTTCACAGGCTTGCTGGAGAATTATGAGTCAATGTCTCATAACACACAGAGAACTTATAACAATGCCAGACACAAAGTAATGGAAAGTGCTAGCAAATCATGGGCGTGTTTAGCGTAATGCCCAGCACCTACCCAGTAAGAGCCACTGTGTAAACTGTTTCTAAATCATACCAGTGGGCTGCAAAGGGCCTCCTGGGAAGTGGGACTTTAGCTACCAAGGACTTGCTGATGAGTCATATATTCGGGAGGGATGCCTTCTAGACGTGAGCCTGAGACTTGCAGTGTCAGTGCACTAGGCCAGTGGTGAACCT
This sequence comes from Dinomys branickii, assembly GCA_004027595.1. Lineage (NCBI taxonomy): Eukaryota > Metazoa > Chordata > Mammalia > Rodentia > Dinomyidae > Dinomys > Dinomys branickii. Next base: position 15,062 of record PVLD010004291.1, read on the forward strand.
TTTAGAGCTTCCAATAACACCGTGCTGTCACACCAGTACCCTAAGTTCACCACCAAGGCACTAGGCTTTTGTTTTTAAAAATGGTTCTTACTATGTTACCCAGGTTAGTCTTGATTTCTGAGCTCAAATGATTCTCCCTGCCTCAGCCTCCCTGGCAGCTGGGAAAACCAATGTATACCACCACGTTAGGGTAGTTGGGCCTTTTTTTTTGAGGCAGGGTCTTTGTGGCACAGGCTGTCCTTGAACTTGAAGGGTTTCTCCTACCTCTGCCTCTCAAGTCCTGGGATTATAAGCATGCACTAGCATGCCCAGCAGAAGGTACTAATGTTGATCAAGAAGGGGTAAAGCAGTTTAAGAAACAAATTCTGGGGATATGGACCTTAAGAACAGTACTTCTGGGCTAGGGATGTGGCTCAGTGGTAGAGCTCTTGCCTTGCACGCACAAGGCCCTGGGTTCCATCCCCAGCACCACCAAAAAAAAAAAAAAAAAAATACTAGTTCTGTGTTACAGTAGTCAGGAACTAGAATAAGCTACCTAGATAAATGTAAGCATAACAAACAAAATGAAAGACAATAGTCTAAGGCAGACTTGGGTTTTGTTTTGTTTTGTCTTTTTGAGACGGTCTCACTATGCAGTTCAGGCTGGCCTTGAGCTCACTTTGTAGCCCAGGCTGATCTCCAACTTGCAACGATCCTCCTGCCTCAGCCCAACCTCTAAAGTGCTGGGATTGCAAGTGTGTGCCACCACACCCAGCTACCTATCTGTTTTAGGCAGGGTCTCATAATGAAGCTCAGGTTGGCCTTGGACTCACTGCATAGCCCAGACTGGCCTTAAACCTTCAGTGATCCTCCTGCCTTACCTTCCTGAGTGCTAGGGTTACATGTGCCACCACGCCCAGACTCTTGATTTTTTTAAGACAGATTTTCATTAAGTTGCTGAATTGCCCAGGCTGGACCTGAACTCGGTAGCCCAGGCTGGCTCAAAGTCAGCGATCCTCCTGTCTGTCTCCTAGACTGTTGGGATTACATGTGGGTGCCAGTACGTCTGGTAAAAAATCAGCCTTTAAAAATGCTTTGGTTGAGCCACATGTGGTTGTACACACCTGTAACCCCAGCACTAGTGAGGCTGAGGCAGGAGAATTAATGCGAGTTCGAGGCCTGCCTGGGCTATATAGTGAGACTCTGTCTCAAAACACTAGAAAAAGAAAAGAAATAAAAAAAGAAACAGAAAGATTCCAATTGCATGCCCTCGCCGGCCCTTCCTTAAAGACTTCACATTAGGTATCAACCCAGCTTCCTGCACCTGCCAGCTCCCCCTTCATGTTGTGTACCCTAAAGATACAGCTGGAGGAAGGACAGTCTGGGCCAGCCCGAGCTACGGAGCCAAAGTGACCGCTAAGGCTTTGTGCAGAAGGCAGCCACCTCAGGACCGGAAATCCGAGCTGCCCTGGCTTTAGGCCCTTGTCAGTCTCCAGTTCCCCTCTGTTTTATCTGCATAATTGTAAGATTCCTTTCACACTGTACTGACAAAGTGCTGGCAGCTCTGTGGAACGCACCAGCAGACAGGCTCAGCTTTGCAGGGCACAGCCCCAGCGCTCCCACCCTGTGCCCTCGGGGGCCTGGGACTTGGTGCTGGGCCAAGGCCAGTCAGACCACAGTGATCATATCCAGTCCACAGCACCTTCCAGTTTATTGTTTTATTTACAAACAGGGTGAAGTCAACTGGGCAGATCAGGGTTGGAGTCAGTCTGGGCCATCCACTGCGGAGAGTTCCTGGGTCAGTCTCCACCACGAAAGCCACCTCCTCTAGCCTCTGCCTGCTCCCTGGGGTCGGCCCGAGTCCTCAGGGCATCTCACCTGCTGCTCCTGAGCCCTTGAGGGCGGAGGGCCCCTGGGGAGCATCCAGGTTGGAGGGCTGGGCCCCCTCAGTTTGTGTAAACCTGAGTTCCGATCACGCGCATGATCTCCTTCTGTATCTTGGGGTCCTGAGTATTAATGTTGGCATCGCCCACCTGGCCATCCTCGTATCTGCCAGAGACCAGGCCAATGTGAGTGTGACAGGGAGAACAGACCGGGAGAAAGTCAACCGGGGGCTCTCTGCTGCGAGGCAACTTCGCTGGTCTCCTCTGCACGGCCCATCCCGATCCTCCCAGGGGAGAGTGCTACGGTCAGCTCCACTCGAGTAGCAGGGACAAGCTCACAGCACAGACAGGACTTCCCGCAGTCAGCAGCAGAGCGCCCCCTCACTCAAGCGAGCCCAGGGCCCGTCCCCGACTCACACAAAGAAGAACCGTGTGCAGACGTGGTCGGATACAGGGCACACCCAGATGTTCCCGTGCTTCTGGAGGTCCTTGGATGTGATCACTAGAAGGAAAGGGGCGGAAGCACAGACAAGCCTGAGACACAAGGCTCCAAGCAGGCGGAAAGACACAGTACTCTGAGCTCAGCCTTGGCTGGATGGGGGAGGGGGGGGGCTGGGACCCAAACCGGCTACCTACCTTCACAGAGTGCTATGCAGTTGAGATTCCGACTCTGCAGGAACCTGGACTGAATGGATCGGGTCTGAAAGACAAGGGGCAGAGCAGACACAGGCAGGATGTTAGAGCTTTCCGCGAGGCAGCGTGTGAGCTGGTGATGATCGGGTGCGGGTCCTCAATGTCCGGGGTTGCAGGCCTCCCTCCGCAAGTCCGCTTCCTGGTCAGTCTGGACGGGCCCTGCTTCCACCTTCACCTCACCCTGCCCTCTGCTTGTGTATCCCTTTGTGTATACTTGAGACCAAGACCACAGGGCTCTAAAATGTGCTCAGTTTAGAACGCGCCCCCCACTCCTTTCCGTGCTCTCCAGTCAACCCAGCCCCAAGGCTCCCGCCCACCTCTGCAGCCTGAGGCAGCCCAGGAGGAAGGCTGGGCATAGCAGGCGGTGCCTGGTACCTGGGGTATGGTGTTCATCCTGTTGTACCTCTGGACCAGCTCATCCTTGGAGGGCATCCTGTGCTGTCCTTTCCCCATTCCTGTCACAGAAGGACAAGCTTGGGTCACGCATCCGTTCTCGGTCACATATTTATCAACGCGCTACCGCGGGCCGGGCACTGCACAGCCACTGGGCAGCACCACGGTGAAGTCTGAGGACAAGCCAGCGGCACTCGCTGCGCTTAGTCTGGTGAGATTACAGGCGGTGACCAGGAAACTGCGGCACACTATGGGGGTCAGGGCACAGCATGGTGTGAGCAGGAGGGCTGCCAGCTGCGGGGGTCTGCAGAGGCTGAGCTACAGGCCGGGGTCAGCCAGGAGGCAGCAGAGGGAGCCGAAGGCAGGATAAAGTCGCAAGGCGTCCTGTACACAGAACAGTGAATGGCAGAGATATGGCCAGAAATGAGGGGCCTCACAGGCCATGCTAAGGCAACCAGAACTTGTCCTGAGGACACAGGGAAGCACCAGGCTCGCGTGACTGAAGAGAGCTAACGTGGGGGCAGGCAGAGTGATGGAGCGAGGGCCCCGGAGGGCAGACATGAGACCCTCGGTGGCGTCGCATGGCAGTGGAGTGGGTCAGCTATGCTCCAGTTCTCAGTTACCTTAGAGCTGGTGAGGAGCAAAGGAGGGCGCAGAGCGAAGGAGGGTGACGAGGAATTCTCCACAGGCAAACGCGGTGGCCACTGCCCTGCTGATCCTTCCTCCTCAGAAAGCCGCCCCACACCAGGTGGGGCAGGGCCAGTGCCCACTGCTGTCCACATTACCTAAAGTCACAAGGCCTCCACCACCCTTCCTCAGCGCAGAAAACTCCTCATTTATAACATAATTTTTTTCTTTTTGAGACAGGGTCTCGCTATGCAGTTCAGGCTGGCCTTGAGCTCACTTTGTAGACCAGGCTGGTCTCGAACTCGTAACGATCCTCCTGCCTCAGCCTCCTGAGTGCTGGGATTATAGCCATGCGCTACCATGCCCCGCTATAACATTTATAGATGCGATGCAGAACTTTCTCATGTAGATATAAAACAGGGCCTATGTGTCCCTGTGATCTGAGGACAGGACTTCAGTCCCTCACTCAGCTTTGTGAAGAGCCCGGTCTTATCTGAGTGGGCCTGTGTGTGTGAGACCGAGAGGAGGATGAGGAGGAAAAGGACACTACCATCACAGGCGTGAGCAGGGCTCCCAGCTCAGCCTTCCACCCTGGACTTTGCACACTGCCAGCTCCACTCTGTTTTGGTTCTGGTTCTGGCAAGTCATGGAGTAGAGGCAGGGCTGACCATTGCACGGACAGTCTCCACTGATCAGGATGTCACTCACTGTGACTCAACCGAAGCCTGATGACAGATCACGGCCTGAACAAAACTCTGGACAGTGAGACCCTCTCAGTGTGAACTGGCGGTTTCTTCTGCACACAGGGCAGACACCAGTTGTCTCTGCCTTCTCCTTGTCCCCAACGAAGATCTAGCCAGGCATGGTGGTGCACGCCTGTAATCCCAGCACTTAGGAGGCTGAGGCAAGAGGACTGCTGTGAGTTCAAGGTAAGCCTGAACTGCATAGTGAGACTATGTCTCAACAAAACAAAAACAAGGATCTGCTCTGCCTCAAGCAATGTGACCAGCTTAGCCTGAATATTTCATGACAAGGTTCTAAAAAACAATCTCTACACAAGTTTACTGCAGAAGAGGCCAATAAGAAACCAAGAAAGCATAACCTGGCTGAAGCCAGAGGACTGTACATTTGAGGTCAGCCTAGGCTACACAGCGAGACCCCGTCTCAAATCAAAAACAAAAACTATCTGGTATTCTTCCTTACTTTGCACTACTAAGCTATATCCTCCGATGCCCCCAACTACTTTTAACTTTGAGACAAGTTTCCTTAGGTTGCTAAATTGATCAGGCTGGGGTTGAGCTGGTGATCCTCCTGCCTCAGCCTCCCAGAGTACTGGGATTACAGTGTGTGGCAGAACACCCTGCTGACCAGCCTGGTTTCCACAGTGGGTTGTAGAAATAGCCATTATGATGTAGCTCAAATCCTGTCCCACCCCAGTCCTGGTACACTGTCCTATCTGCTGACCCAGTAACCTTTCATCCTGACTCAGACCTGAGACCTTGGTGGCTAGAATCATTTCTGGAAACACTGTGCCCAGAGTATGTGCCTAGCAGAAGTCCCTGGACAGAATTCAGCAGATAGCAGGTATGCACTGCTTTCTCACTGTCCCAGATGCCAACCCGCACAAAAGCCACTGCTATCTCCGTCAGTCACCAGGCACTCCCCGTGTATACTGACCCTCACCCCCAGGAGGACCCAACGTTACCAGGCTAGCGGTGGCCTTGGGAAGGAACAACGGAAAACCAGAAGGGAATGGACACGCCACCTGGCCAAGAGCCACAGAAAGTACAGTACGGGGGTGTTTTGCACACCTTTTACTGGGGGTCAGAGAGATTTTCAGGCACCGGTATCCATGAGGACTGCAGAGACCCACGAACTCAAACAAAGGCCCCCTTCAGTCCGATACCGCGGTGAGGACGGCGGCCTAGCAGTGAGGAGTTGTGGACCCCGGCCCTAGCTCTGCCCTCCACAGCCATGTCACCGAGGTAAAGCCATCGAGCTTCTCTATGTATGAGGCTGCTTATCTTCAAAATAATAAGGAATTGGACCAGATGATCTAAACTCCAGGAGTAAAACCCTACGGCAGTCTGGATACATAACCATCACCCCTAGAGAGGGAAGGACACTGTCACAGTGTCTTATGTCACTGGTAAAGCGCCGGCAGAGACAAGACATCCACAGAGATCCCTGGCTTCATGTGGCAACTCACGTACTCAGGCACGAAGCGGTGAACAACACCAGTGGGAGAAGAGAACGGCAGACAGTGAGGACAAAACTGTGGGCACCAAGAGTCAGGAGACTCTCATTACGTTACTGGGTAAGTGGTACGAGCTTAATCGGAGGGATGCTCTGGCTGGGAAAAGACAGAAACTGAGGACCCCAGACAAGCCAGGAAGACCTCACCCCCACTGAACCCTGGGTCTCAGTCACACGGAACGAGACGTGCCCACACACCCAGGGTGTATGTGCCAGCATGTGCCCTGTGTGGGTTAATCACCACCTTTGTTTTATGGCACATTGGTCCTTTTTAAAATTTTTTTCTTTTTGCTTCACAAATTTTACTTATACAAAACTATCATCCTATTAACATAGAAATCATTTTTACAACATTTAAAAATCATAGTTTTCATTTTAGCAATTATAGTTGGTCATATATTATACAACTGCTTAAATGTTGATATAGGATGTCTACAGTGATACTTTAAAAATTACGTATTTTGAAGAAATACCATTCCATACCTTAACTACTTTTATGCAATTGGACGGTTGCTATTTGTGCTTCATTATTGTAATTCTTTAATGACATCAATGAATACATAATTATGTTATTTAGGAAAATTCTACAAGAATTAGGTTAGACTGTATATTTTCATGACTCTTGAACTCTGCCCTTAATGAGTTCTGAAAGTGTCTTCATGTTTTACAAACAACAGGCAACTATCAATTTTAGTGTATCCTTGGCAGCTTTGAATATTTCACTTTTCATGATTGTACAGGTATAAAATTGTGCTTCTTATGATCATACAGATTTTTAAAGCAGCAGTTGGGCACTAACGTGCTAACACGATTAGCAGCATTTTGAGGGACTGGGGCTACAGCTCAGGGGCCCCTGCCAAACATGCAAGAGGCCCTGAGTTCGGTCCCCATGACAGTCAAAAACAAACAAACAAAAAAAGAGTATGATCCTGAGCGGGATTTACCCTCACACAGACGGAACCTCCCCCACGAGCCTCATCCAGTTGTGCTTCATCGCAGCGTCAGACACGCCGCTGGGTGAGGAGCTCGCTCGCTCTCCATCACCCCCCTCCCACTCACCAGCGTCACATTTGGAGTCACACGTCCACCCAGAGCACCCGTCACCTTCCTATTTCTCCTGTCAACCTCTGGTCTGTCAACCTCTCCTCTGGCATTTCTAGCATGATATGGCCCCACCTGAGATCCTTTAGGGGTAACTTTGTTTTTATCCATTTGAGAGTGGGTCTCCCTATGCAGTGCAGGCTGGCCTTGAGCTCAATTTGCAGCCCAGGCTGGCCTCAGCAACGATCCTCCTACCTCAGCCTCCTGAGTGCTGGGATAACAGCCACGCTGCCATCACGCCCGGCGAGGAGCAACTTTCTTGATGCTCGAAACTCAGGTTTCGAGTTCTTGTTTCATCTTCCTTGGAATAACTTACACTGTCACTAATGGTTCCATCAATGGTGATGTCATCAGGCCTTTTTCCACCCATGGTCCACCCAACCTCACTGCGAGTCTAAGCTAAAGTAAGACTGCGCAGTGGGTGAGCAGCTCCTCTCCTGGTTCTTCCACACAGATGACATGATCAATGGGGGAACAAACCCTGGGGGGCAGGGCGTCTTTTAGGGGGCCTACTGCCTTTACAGTCACACTCCTGGTGAGGGGAAAGGAGCGTCCGTTTGGGGACAGGTAACACCGCACATGTAGTTTCCAGTATATAAAGTTGAGTGAATGAGAAAGCTCAAGTCCACGGCGCCAGGCTGCACATTATGAAAATCTCGGGGGCTGGTGTATAGCTCAGTGGCATAAGTGCCTGTGTGGCCAGTACAAAAAACCCTATAAAACATTATGGAAATCTCTATTAAATAACAACCCATATACCAAGGGACGTTTGGTCTCACAGTGGCAGGAAAAGACCCATCCACGTCTGGACAAGTGATCTGAATGCCGTCTTCCACACACAACTCCTCCCCAGAAGTTTCGAGGGGGATTCGAAGCAGCTGTCTGCACCGCTTCCGGGGGAGTGCAGCTTTGCCACCCTCACACGCAGGTCTAGCTGCCGTGGCACTGAGGAGGGTGGCCGGAACTAGAGCACATCTTCTCCTGATACGTTCACAGGGAGGCGGGCGTTAATTGGCTCCTCAAGGCCCTGGTCCTGCCTAGTCCAACACCACATCAGAGTAAGGCCAGCTGAACAGGCTGTGCTGTCATTAAACTTTGGGAAGTGTTCAAAGAGTGGGCACTTAATTCAAGCTGGTTCATCTTCAAGTACTTGGATTTGTCTCATGGTATGCAGTCCCCAGTCATCACAGCGCTCTTTGTCTAGGTAGGAGATAGGATTCCCAGTTCTCTAACTTCTGCTTTTCGGACGAGCCCTTCCCTGTCCAACAGGAACATAATGCGCGCCGCATGTGTAATTTCGGATACCCAGCTGCACACCAAGGTATTGCTTTGCAGGATCCCCGAGTCGGGGTTTGGGACACACCACAAAGTTCCCGTCCTTTTCAGGGAAGCCGACCTGGGGCAGCCAAAGCAGCGAGATGGGTGGAGGGTCACTGGGCTGCTTTCCTCCAAGTCCCTGGCAACAGCACACCCCCAGGGCCTGGACACAGGCCGTCTGACCCCCACGAGCCTCTTAGTTCCCACCGCACTTTCTTTTTCTCCCTTCGGAGATCCATCCCAGCACTGCACCTGGTCCTTTTTAATAAGATAATAAATACATGCAAATAATCCAAGAACTAAGGCTCCCAGTGACTCCAATCTACAGCTAACTGCTACCCTAAAGTCTTTTGCCTCACACATGCTAGGCAAATGCTCTACCATCAGGCTAGGGCTACTATTCCTTTACCGGGCTTTTTATTTTTTATTTTTTTTGTCTTTTTGAGACAAGGTCTTGTTATTAAGCAGTTCAGGCTGGGCTTGAGCTCCCTTTGTAGCCCAGGCTGGTCTCAAACTCACAAGGATCCTCCTGCCTCAGCCTCCCGAGTGCTGGGATTATAGGGGTGCACCACCACGCCCAGCGTTGCCATGCTTTTTATACCCACTGCAGTACACACAAACACCTCGGCAGTGTGTAACTGCTTGCTCAACAGCGTAAAAGGCATCACACAGTACATAGTATCCTGGGACTTGCCTTTTGTCCTCAATGTATTACTAAAATTTTCCATGCTACTGCAAGTCACAAACATCACCCACTCTCACTGCTGAACAGCAGGCTATCTCGAGACCACATCAGCTGCATTTACCCGTCCTTCTGGCAATGGGCACTGGGGCTGCTTCTCAGACACACTGCTGCACACAGCCTGCCACATACACGCCTACACAGGGCTTGGGCTGCACACACGCAGGAACCAAAGCGCCGGCTCACGGTAAAGTCTCCAGCTCTGGGAAACAACATTGCATGGTTTCCCAAAATCACGGTGCCTCTCACGTCTCCACAGGCATCACAAGAAACCCTGATGATTTACAACTCGGTGAGTCATTTTGGTCTTGATTTATTTCCCTATAAATAGAGGTTGAGCAGCTTTTCATGTTTTATGGGTCATTTCTTCAGGAAAATACTTGGATTCAAACTGCTTGTTTTTCCCATAGGCTGTTTTTTTCTTACTAATTTGTAAGAATTTTTAAAATACACGAAAGTTCTCAGTTTTAATAAAGTTACACTGCTCTTTAATAATTTGTACTGTATTTCCATTTTTTTTCTATCCTCTGGAATATCTTATATGAGATTAGGATATACGTTCCTTGAAAGCTTAGCATAAGACTCACTTATAAAACTAACTAGGTGCTAGCTGGGCATGTTGGCGCATACCTGCACTCTCAGCACTCAGGAGACTGATGCTGGGGTATCGCTATGAATCCGAGCTCAGTATGGGCTACATAGTGAGTTCAAGGCTAATCTGCATTACACAGCAAGACCTAGTCTCCAAAAACTTACATAAATAAATAAAATTTAAAAACTAACTAACTGGGTGCCAATGCTATAGCTCAGAGATACAGCGCTTACCCAGCGGGCTCAGAGTCTAGATTCAATTATCAGGACCAGCTGTTAAAATGAAGCTCTGGAAAGCTGGCTGTGGTGGCACAGACCTGTAATCCAGCACTCAGGAGGCAGAGATAGGAGGATCATGGTTCAAGTCCAGCCTGGGCTACATAATGCGTTCAAGGGTACCCAGAACTACATACCAAGACCTCATCTAAAAACAACCAAAAACCCCGCCCCCATCCGTGCTCAGCTTTGGGGGCTGTTTGTTTGGAGTCACAGTCTTGCTTTGTAGTTCAGGCTGGCTTTGAACTCATGGTGATCCTCCTGCCTCAGCCTTCCGAGTGCTGGGGTTACAGGTATGTGCCACCACACCCAGCTTTTTGTTTCTTTTTTTTGTGGAAATTCTTAAGCTATTTTAATTTCTTCTATAGTTTAAGGCCATTCAGGGTTTTAACTTCTTTTTGGAGTTAAACTACATTTTTTTATGAATTCAGTTTGTTCACATTTTCAAATTACTGGTATAAAATTAGTTCTCAGCTTTTAAAAATTCTGGCATACCTGTACACATATCTATCTATCTATCTGTCTTTTCTTCCCTCCTTCCCTCCCTCCCTCCTTTCCTTCCTTCCTTGCTCTTCATCTCTCTTTCTTTCTTTCTTTTTTGGAGGTACTAGGGATTGACCTAGGGCCTTGCACATGCCAGGCAAATGCTCTACCACTGAACTACATCCCAGCTCTTTAAAAAGAAAATTTCAGCCCCAAGAGAAGTAGAAAGGATGAAGATGTAGTATACTTAGATGTAGTTAATTCCCTATGACGAATGTATTTATTACACATTGCTAACATAGGCTTAAAAATTCTTTTGAGAGCCGAGATACCCAGGCTGGTCTAGAAGCTGTGACCCCCTGGGTAGCTGGGGTCACGGTCGTAGCCACAGCTCAGCTAGTCATCCTAGCTGTCTGTGCCCCTTTATTAGTCTAACCAGGGTTCATCTTTTTTTGTTAGTTCTTTATGTCTCCTTTACCTACTTTGGTTTGTTCTGTTGTTAGAGACTTTTCTAATTCTGTGGTTCTAGCCATAAGTATTCTATCTTTATAACAGCTACAATTACTAAGAACACTAAGAACACTAAGTCATCTACAGAGAACCTAGTACAATGGCCTTCATCAGGTGGGTATGACGGCGACATGGTGGCCACACTGCACGTGGAGGCCACGCTGAACAAGAAAACAGCAAGCTGACAAGGGCCAAGGCGTGACCCTGACAGGAGAAAGTTCTGATAGGGTTCTTTTCCTGAGGTACACAATGCTACACCCATCTCCTCACTAGAATCTGAACCTTGTTCGCATCTTGTCTTTGGGATAAAATGCCTTCTTTTCATTCAGTGTGAATATTGTAATACCCAACTGCTACGCACAGTACAAATTGCACTGACTGGTAGATTATAGTGCTGGGGATTGAACCTGGGGCATCTGTAATGAGCTCACCCTCAGCCCTTTTCATTATTTATTTGTGTGTGTGTGTGTGTGTGTGTCTCGAACACGGGGGCTTGTGCATGGAAGACATGAGCTCTACCACTGAGCCACATCCCCAGCCATACTTTTTTTCTTGGTACCAGGACTCGAACTCATAACTTCAAGCCTGCCAGGCAAGCACTCAGCCGTTGAGCTACATCCCTGGCCCCTCGCACTTTTTATTTTTTGAAACAGGGTCTCACCAAATGACAAAGTCGCACAGGCTGGGTTCAACCTTGTGATCTTCCTGCCTCAGCCTCCTGGAGTGCTGGGATTACAGGTCTATGCCACTATGCGCAGCTCAGTTTAAATTTTTTTTTTTTAATTTTTTCAGTTTAAATTTTAAAAGGTAACTGAGAAAAAGAACATCATCTCCAAAAGTACAGGCCAATACAAAGGGCCCAAGCTTTCCCACCTAGTTAATACCTTCACCCTAAACTCACATGCACGCATGCACACACACAGTAACTGCAACACAAAAGTGGGGCTCATGGAGCCTTGTTTCATTTTTCTGTCATTCCCTAACCCTTTCTCTAGGCCAAGCCCCTCCCATGAACACCCCCACCCTTTATGATAGTGACTGGCTTTACTGCATAAGCAATCTAAACTAAAGAAAGTCAAGAGAGACAGATTATGCATCCATGACTGGGCAGAGGGCTGAGACCAAACAGTATCCACAGTGGGGAGGAGCAGACAGCACACGTCACGTGTTCACAAATGGATGCGATGCAAATACAGTCACAGTGGCCAGAGCGCACTTCTTACCTGAGTATCCAAAGGAAATACTGGAGATGGGGCTCAGGTAGATGCCTTTGCCATAGGCTGCTCCATGCAGCTTGCAGGGAAACACCAGGATGAACACATGAGCCCGGGCCCACCCATGGCTATGCATGAGGCATGCACAGGGCTTTTCCAGTCCTCTGTCCCTCCAGCTACCTCCTCAAACACTCTACGCACCTACTCTTGCAATGTGGGTTGTCTGAAAAAGTGGATTCAGGTTAAACTGCCCAGGACATCCTGGCCTGGGGAGTGGCAGGGCAGTCGGTCCCGCAACACCCACACTCCTGGTCCCTGGGGCCTGGCACACAGCAGGTTCCCTAACAAAGGAACTACTGCCCAGGGAACTGACTGCCCTCTCTGCAGTCTCTCGGGAAAGCACAACTCCTCATAGCAACTCCTTCAGCAGCCATGAAGATAAACGCTGTGTAATAGGTGAATCCACCACAGGGGCTGCGGTCGACAGGTCTGCATTCCTACCCACAGGCACATTCCCTCTCCCCACACCGCCGAAACACACCGCCCACAGCCAAACACACAAATAGCTTTCATTCCGCATCCAGCTCTAACCCCCTCTCTAGCGAAGCTCCCAAAACAGCGCTGGGGGGCGGGGGGCAGGGGTGCTAGCACGGCTCCGCACACCGGGGGCTGGGGTTGGGCCAAGAAGGGGTGCAGCCTCACCTGCAGCTTGGTGTAGGACGCATTGACCAGCCCATTGCGCAGGATCGAATGCCAGTTCTCAATGTGGGACCCACTGCAAGGTAGGGCAGAACACAGGCCTCCTTTTGGGAAGAGGCTCCCAGAAGCACGGTTAGGACGGCCAGTCCCACCCGTCCAGACCCACACAGCTCTGCCCCAGGACGCACAAGCACCCGATGCAGCCATGGCACGCAGGCTGCACGTGCACACATGGCCAAACCCCACGTCCCCACCGCCAGTGCCAGCTCTCCTGCTCTTCAGCGAACCACATTCTAAAACCTCAGCTGCTAGCTCATGCTTTCATCTGCCTGTCATTCCTGGTGTTTCAAATCCAACAAATTCATCTCAAGCTACGCAAACTTATCGCTGACTCCAAATATGGCTTCCAATCTAGACTGTTCATTTTATTTTAAGGAAATGGTACCACCATTCCAAGTTGTCTTCAATATCTTTTTTCCCTCTTCCCTCCTGTAATTAGGCATAAATTGTGGATTTCCTTTTAAATAAGCTTTCAGATCTACCCCTTCCCTCTTTTCACATGTAAACATCAATTCTCTTCAACTGTGAGAGCTTGAAAATAAAGACCACTCTTGCAGTTTCTCCATCCTCTGCAGCACCTGCCACAGCAGCATTTCCCAATGCCTCACTGACTAGGTGACCGACACAAGCGTGTCACACACTCAACACCTCAGGGCCCCGGTCCCGAGGCTGCCCTGGCTCCCCTCCTCACTGGAAGGCGAAGGTGCTGCCGTAGAGCTTCTTGGCGGTCCGGAACCGAGCCTCCTTGGCCGGAGGGCTGCTCAGCAGGAGGAACTGGTGTGAGGTGTGCATGAACTTCAGCTGCTGCCCAGGGTGGGGCGGGGCCAGGGAAATAGAGCGGAAATCGAGATCAGGGAGGGAAGGGTGGGAAGAGGGAATAAACAGGCTGGCACCGACCCCAAGCACGGGAAACACATGAGGCCCAAAGACTCTGCCCAAGGACAGAGCCAGGCAGGCAGACCTGCAGGCAGTATGGCGGCTGGCTCTCAGCCCTCCCGCCCAGGAACCTAGAGGCTGTACAGGGAGTGTCCGCACTTACCCTGCTGAGAGGTAGTTTGACAATGTGTGACCTGTTGCTGGAGATGATCCTGGGAGGAAACAGAGACCAGAGAGGGCAGAGTAAGAGGGTGGTCACTGTCCCGAACGAGAGCCTCTCCGACCATGGGGGAGCAAGCGGGGTTCCCGGGTTGTCTGAGCCCTGGACCTGACCAGGTCACTATCTGGAGAGGCTCTCTGAGCGACAACGCCTGTGTATACACATTTAAAGGAGAACCTACTGAGCAGAGGCCAGCCAGTTCAAACAGGTGAAAAGTAAGGCAGGAGGTGGGCTGCTATCAAGGGAAACAAAAAGGATGTAACGAGAGGAAGAGCCAAGAAGTCTTTTATTGGCCAGGCATGGTGGTGCACACCTGTAATCCTACCCTTCAGGAGGCTGAGGCAGGAGGATCAGTTCCAGTTCGAGGCCAGCCTGGGCTACATAATGAGTTCAAGGCAGCCTGAACTGCATGGCGAGACCGTCTCAAAGCAAAGCAAAACAAAACAAAAAAGAGGTCACCTACTTAAGAAAATAAAAGTAGAAAGGAAAGATGTGAATTCAGACGGAGCCGTGGAGACAGCGTACATCTGGGGCTTAGTCTCAGGGAAGGGGAAGAATAGAGAGCGAGCTCCCATCCAGGCTAGAGAAAGAGGCAGAAGAACCTAGGAAGCACTCCGAGGAGTCGGGGCAGACACGGCTGCGACAGCAGAGCACGGGCGAAAACGAAGGCCTAAGGCCCAGCAGACAGCACTGTCTCCTGCAGGGGCAGTTAGTCTAGGGCCTCCCTCGTGGCCTCGTGATGCCCGGGTGGTCAGTGTCCACTCCACCCTCACACTGAGAGGGAGGAATCCGTGGCACCGAGAAGCCCGGCTACAAAGGCTGACAAGGAAGAGCAGCCAGCTTAAGGGACAGCGCCAGGAAAACAAGAAAAGCGAAACAGGGAGGGCGGGGCCAGGAGCGAAGGGACAGGAGCAGCAGCTCAGACCGTCACGCTGCCCAGTCCAGGGCCTAGACGGGAACGGAGCAGGCAGGAGGAGACGTGTCTCTCTGGATGCACACAAGGCACAGCTGAAATGAACAGTACTAATTCCTGCACGTAAGGACCCTCAAAAACCTACTGGGGACTGCAGGTAATGTTTTATTTTCTTGAAAACTAGCAGGGCATGGGGGCAAGAGATCATTGCTAGTTCAAGGCCAGTATAAACCACATGGTGAGAACTTGTCTCAAAATACAACAGCAAAAAAAAAAGAGGAAAAAAGGGTACATTTTAAGTAT
Source organism: Dinomys branickii (assembly GCA_004027595.1). Lineage (NCBI taxonomy): Eukaryota > Metazoa > Chordata > Mammalia > Rodentia > Dinomyidae > Dinomys > Dinomys branickii. The sequence goes on from PVLD010004291.1 coordinate 30,198, forward strand.
TACTAAAAAAGTAGCAAAATGAAGCAATGAGCCAGGAGTGGTGGCACATGCCTGTAATCCCAAAACTCGGGAGGCAGAGGCAGGAGGGTTGTTGCAAGTTCGAAGTCAGCCTGGGCTACAAAAATGAACTCAAGGCCAGCCTGAGCTGCATAGCAAGACCCTGTCTCCAGAAGACACACAGACACACACACACACACACACACACACACACACAAAACATAATGTCACACATGACAAATACATACAATTTTTATTTGTCAATTAAAAAATTTAAAAAGCAAGGCGTGGTGGTGCACGCCTGTAATCCCAACACTCTGGAGGCAGAGACAGAAGGATTGTTGCAAGATGGAGACCAGCCTGGGCTACAAAGTGAGCTAAACGCCAGCCTGAACTGCAGAGTGAGAATGTTTCAAAACAAACAAACAAAAAAAAAAAAATTAAAAGAGCAGGGAGTAGTGGCACATGCCTGTAATACCAGCACTTGGGAGGCTGAGGCAGGAGGATTGCTATGAGTTTGAGGTCAGCCTGGGCTACAAAGTGAGTTCAAAGCCAGCCTGAACTGCATGGTGAAACCCTGTCTCAAAACTATAAAAACAAACAAATGAACAAGAAAACAAACCTTTGGTAAACATGGAATAGATAAAGAGAACTTGAGAAATCATGTGAGAATCTGTGAGTACTTTGTAGGATCTGAATTCTTGTGAAGGCATGGTGTATCAACAGCAGAATTCCAAGGAAACTCTGGAAAACCACGTCTGCAACCTTCTGAAGGATGTGGAACCACCTCTAGGGGAAGGTGCTGGCTCTGCGTTCAATCTCTTTCTCCCTCCCTCCTGCGCCCCAGGTAGGCCGAGCCATTCTATGCATACCACTGCAGGAGAGGATGAGCCAGGGGGTCCAGTTTGTCCATCTGCTTCTTGATCTCCAAGTATGAACCCTGCAAGACCACAGCCATAAGATTCTCTCTCAGCAGGGGCAGGAGCCCTCCCACTCTGCACAGACTCACAGGATTTAGGTGAGACAGGCATCAAGGGCCACATGGAGGACACAGAACATGGGGCTTCCAACCTTAAGGAGCTCGGTCAGGTTGGGAATCGTAAGTAAATGTGAAAATGACTGAAGATGCTTACAAAATAACATGCAGGTGGGTCTCCCTCACTTTATGCAATTCCTACAGCCCTAAAAAGTTGATTGTAAATCAAAAAATAAACTCAATGTCCCAGAAAGATGAGAGCAAGGACAATCCTGTGGTAAATCTTTACATAAAGCAGAGTACTCTGGACAAGTAAATTCTCCCTCCAAGGACTGTGTTATGTGCTACTCTGAACTGTGACGGCTAGGATTACATGAGAATACAGGTGAATGTGTACTCATAGACCTCAGACGAGGTGGGGCCTGCTGAGGGTCAGCCTTGAGTCAGAGGACAGGCACTGCTCCAAGTGGCTGCCCCACCTCTGGAAGGACAGAAGATGTGGGCGCGTGGGTGTCATTTCATTACTTCCAAATTCCTCTTGTCACGCCCCCAACCCTGGGTAGAGGTCTTGCCCTGAATTCCCTAGTTCCCTAATAATTATAGACCAACACCAAATATGAACAACTTGTGTAGAAATTAACAGCAAAGGCTGAAAAAAGCACTAGGCGGAAGAGAATTAAAGAGAAAGGCTAGGCGTGGTGGTGCACACCTATAATCCCAGTACTTGGAAGGCTGAGGCAGGAGGATCTTTGCAAGTTCGAGACCAGCCAGAGCTACAAAGTGAGCTCAAGGCCAGACTGAACTGCATAGTGAGACCCTGTCTCAAACACACACACACACACAAGAGAAAGCTAACAAAACAAAGAACAAGAATTGAAAAGGTTACAGAAGGAATACTAAAACAACAATGGAATTTGAGTAGCTTCTCTAAATTGCACACTCACGAGTTACAAACAGAATATGTAACTTGACCTGGGCAGGCACAGGGTAGGGGACACACAGAGGCAGAGTACCTGGGTCATCTCCCGGATGGACATCACACTATCCAGAGCTTTCTGAAGCCGCTCATAATTCTTCTTCTGCAGAGAGTTAACGGGAAAAGAACCATGTAAAGAGAAGCAGAAGACAGAGAAAGACATGATGAGAAAGAGGGTAAGGTGTGCAAAAGAAATCTGGGCTCAGGAAGCAGAGCAGCATGCTATGGACAGAGACAGATTCAACATCAGACCGTTCCGATCAAGTGCCAGGTGTCTTTTACCAGCCAGAAGTAACCGGTAAGTGAACCTCAGCATCCCTGCTTGAAATGCTGGTAATTTTTTGCTTTGCTATTTTTATTTCTGCAGCCCTGCAGTTCCTACGCATGCTAGACAAGCTCTCCACCACTAAGCTATACGTTCTCAGCCCCAGGTGCCAACGTAAATAACAATTCCTACCCCCTACACAGAAACATTCTGGGAGTAAATACTCTGTAAAGAACCTAGCATGGTGCCCGATACACAATAAGGACAGACACAGGGAGGTGCCTTGCTGTGTACTCATGACGGTTAATTTCAATAGTCAACCTGACTGAGCCACGGGTACCTAGATGTTTGGCAAATGCAGGAAACTGGTCATAAGGCTTGAGGCCGAATGGACCTTCCCTGTGGACATGGAGGAGGGAACAGCAAGCTGTTCCCCCTTCGGCAACGCGCCGCCATACCAGCATGCAGCAAGTTCCACAGAAAACCTCAACAGCAGCTGAGACCTAGTTTAGAGACATTCTTACCTGGGTACACTTCGCAAATAATAAGAAACAGGTGAATTTTCATTTACCCTAGTTGCTTGCTTGCTGGCCTAAGATGGATGTAAGCACGGTGAGCCAGATGCTAGGGCTCTTTGTCCAATAGAGGGAAGGGCCCCAGGCCGCTCTTTCAGAATTACCTATGCTTTTTCTTTGATCTGTTTGCCCCTCCAGTTAGGCGTTCCTGGCAGGCTGGTTTCCTGCAGCCAAACATGATTTCTGGGTGTGTCTGAGGGTGTTCTTGGTTCAGACGCACACGCAGTCAGCAGAATGCCCTCTCCAATATGGAAGGATCTTATCCAGTAACCAGAGATGTGAACAGAACCAAAAACTACCCTCACTGCATCTTGCCCATGAATGAAAGTGTCCTCCTGACTGTCTGAATTGCGTATCAGCCTTTTCCTGCCTTTGGAATGCAACTACAGAACTGACTCTTCGTGGGTCCTGAGCCTTTGGCTCTTCAACTAGAACTTACCATGTTCCTGCCGGCTTGAACCACCAGTGGTACATGCATGACTGTCCCATTGGGTGGCTTGCACCGCTGGTGGTAGAAGTGATCCCGTCACACATGTGACCAAGCTGCCCGGCAGCGAGACAGATGGATTACAGCCCCTTGAAGAATGTATTAAAGCACTGGCTCTCCTGGGTCTCAGGCTTCTGGACGGGGACTGGAACCATGCACCACAGGCTCTCCCAGACACCAGCCTGCTCACTGCAGATGCTGGGACTCACTGCAGATGGAGTTTCCATCATCATACGGGGCAAGTCCTTCCAGCAGCCTGTTGTGTCTTTTATATACATTTATATATATCTGCATGTGCATGCCTGTGTGTATGTACTGAGTGTGTGTGCTTTCCAGAAGAAGATTGTAATTTAAAAAATTTTTTTTTTATTTTTGTCTTTTTGAGACAGGGTCTTGCTTTGCAGTTCAGGCTGGCCTTGAGCTCACTTTGTAGCCCAGGCCGGTCTTAAACTTGCAACAGTCTGGAGGAAGATTATAAAATACTCATATTTGAGCTGGGCAGGCAGAGGGGAGAATACTTGGGTCGTCTCCTAGATGAACAACAGACTATCCAGAGCTATAAATATAAATACTTCATTTATCTGTTTTAATCTCTTTGTTCTGTTTTTCTGAAGAACAGCAGCACAACACTTTACACACGGACCCCTCACTTTTGTAACAGTCTCCTTTACAGGTAAGGAAACTGCAGCTCAGAAGTCAAGCAACTTCCTTAACGTTCACGTAGGTAGCAGAAGAACCTCATCTGGAATCCCCGGTCTGCACCAGAACCTATATTCTTCCGAGGATGATGTAACAGACACTAATTCTTCTGCTGTCTTTAGACAAGCTCAGCTAACTTGATCACTGAAATAGTTAAACGCTGGGGTCAAGAGTTCCCAAGAAACGGGGAAATGCTCCATCTCCCCCAACCCTCACGCTAAGCTCTTGGTAAAGGAAGTGACAGCCCATCGTATCCCACTCTCTCTCACCAGCTCTGTTCCTCAGCCCCGACTTGTTCCTGAGCAACTGTACCTTAGGGTTAAAGGCCAGAGTCTTAGGGTCAGTGGGGTCCACCACAGAGGGGTAAGGCTCAAAAATGATGCTCTTTCTCGGGGACTCCAGAGCTGCCCTACACATGGCCACCAGCAGGTCCACCACCTGAGGGGAGGCAAAGGAAGGTCACAGAACTAAAGGATGCTCAATTTTGTAAGTCCCACAGTGCCTAGCATTTCTCCCTGCTGCTCCTTCTAAAAGCAAATACTTGAGTGGCTTTTGTTTAGAAAATACAAGCTTAAAAAAAAAAAGAAAAGAAAATACAACTTAAGTATAAAAATTCAAGAAACAAAGCATGAAAGAAAAGTATCACTTCCCAGGCATCTCTGTTCTTGCCCCCATCCCTCCCTTTCCTTCCCGCTGGAGGCTGAAGCCAGGATTCACACAGGCTAAGCCTGCGGAAGTCTTGCCATTAAGTAATTCTGCTTCAGGCTCTCAAGCCTGCACCACCAAACCAGATGCTGTATTTGCTTTTTGAGACAGGATCTCACCATGTAATTGAGGCTATCCTTCAACTATGTAACTCAGGCTGGCCTTAAACTCAAAGCAATCTTCGTGCCTCCCAAGTGCTGGGATTACAGGCACGTGCCACCATGCCAGGCTCTGTATTTGCTTTCTAATATTCACTATATGTTACAATTTTCTATCCGTAAGTAGTACCTGTGTAGTATTTTCACAGTAAGGACATGCCATAATTTAACTCAACCCATTACAGTTGAGGTTGTATCTACTTCCTGGTTTGTCTTTTTGAGACAGGGTTTCACTATGCATTTCAGGCCGGCCTTGAATTCACTGTGTAGCCCAGGCTGGCCTCAAACTCACATCGATCCTCCTGCTTCAGCCTCATAAGCATGGGCATTACAGGAGTACGCCACCACGCCCAGCCTCTGCATCTTGTTTTATAATTTTTAAAAAATGTACTGGGACCAAAACAAATATACTGGGGGTGAAAGCCACTGATGCTGAGCTACATCCCCATTTTTCTGAGACAGGGTCTCAACCGAGTTGCCCAAGTTGAATTTGAACTTGTAATCCTCCTGCCTCAGCTTCCCCAGTAGATGAGATTTTTTTAAGAAGCTGGGATACAGGCCTGCATCACTATGCCCAGCTTCCCCGCCCTTCTGGGCCCCAACCCCTACCTCCGCTCCAGTAGCCACGTCTTCGGCAGCTCCAGACATGACCCCCAGGGTGTGGAAGGAGAAGACACACAGTTCTCGAGTACAGACAGCTGGCTGGACAGACACATCCAACAGACTGTGAGGGTGTGCGTTGTACAGAGATAGGACCCCTGGTGTTTGTAAGCGTCTGTTTACCCACCCTGACTCGGGACACCTGAGGGTGGTGCCATATCCAGTCAACTGGCTCAACGTCTGATCCTCATTTCTAAATTACGAATGGGGACTTTGTCCTCCAAAATATTCTCATCCCTCCAAACAGGACAGATGAGACTTATTTTATAGGATGATCATTACTTCTAACATCTCAGGGAGTAAAGACAGAATTTTCCCTCTACCACAGGCCCAGGGAGAAAGGAGAGCTGAGAAGGGGCCCTGGTCAAAGCGAAGGGTCCCGGGGCAGAGGCCACACCTTGAGCATGGACCCGTTCTGGAAGACATGCTGCTCGTCGCACACCACACAGTACTCATTCAGCGTCGGGATCCTCTGCTCCGCGTACTTCATGATCTGCAGAGAAAGCACACTTTTTTCTGTTCCACTTTTTTTTAATGAAAAAAGGTGAAACAAAGATTCATAATAAAATAATAGAATAACAATAGCTAATACATTGCATATTGTTATCTTTTCTGAAGTAGTTATTCAGAGTATAAGACACAGGCATTAAAATTTCTCTGATCAGTATGGAACGCTTCATGAATTTACATGTCATCCTTGTGTGGGGGCCATGCTAATCTTTCCTGTATCGTTCCAATTTTAGTGTATGTGCTGCCAAAGCGAGCACAGATTCTGTATCTCTTCAAATACAGGGAAAGACAGGAAGTTTTTGCTGCTGAAACACAGGAAATAATTTAAGCTTCATTTCTAGCTACCCTCCTCTCTTACAGCTCCCTGCCTAAGGCAGGATCCATTATTCTTGAGCCCTGTACAGGGTTAAATTAATGTCTGTCTCATACGGTACAGACTGCACAGCTGAGTCTGTGTAGTATGAGAAAAATAAGATGAGCTATGGTTTTTGAGATCCTGGGTTAAAGCCAGGCGTGGTGGCACACATCTGTAATCCCGGCACTCGGGAGGTTGAGGCAGGAGGATCGCTGTGAGTTTAAGGCCAGCCTGGGCTACAAAGTGAGCTCAAGACCAGCCCAAACTGTGTAGTGAGACCCTGTCTCCAAAAAGAAAGACAAAAAATCAGTAAGTAAATAAATTAACTGCATAGTGAGACGGCCTCAAAAAGACAAAAAAAAAACTAAATAAATAAAAAGTCTAGGTTAATATTCTACCTACACCATCCAGTTCCAAATATAACTGTAGGCAAATCAGTTCAGCTACCCTTTGATTGCTTCATTTACAAAGTAAGACATGATTCATACCTTAGAGGAGTTTTACAAGAAATAAGATTATAGCGAAAAAGATATTTTATAAATATAAACAAATGCTAGTCAAACTATGAGCCAAAGCTATAGTAATTACAGAGCATCTTTTCTGGATAGCTGAGTATTCAGGCCAAGGTCAGATAGGGTGGGGGACAGGGAGGGGCCATTTCAACCCCCTAGAACTATTAGCCCACTGGTCAACATTAGAGACAATTCTGCGCTGGGAAGATGGTACAAATCCAGAGTTCACACAACATCTGGAAGTGTTTGTTTTGACACCACCTTAACATGGGTTTGATACAGAAATCAGGTTGTTCCCCTTTCATAAAGCTGTTGGGTTTACTAATTCACTTAATGCACATTTACCAAATGCTTACTATGTATTCAGGTCTGTGGAAGGTCCTGACTATGCGCTACATAAAAGGTTATGTTTTATGCTCTCAGATGCAAACTCCAACTGGAGATGAGGCGTATATACAAAGTATTTACAATCCAAGGCACCACATGGCATGTGACACACAGGTGCTACATAAACAAAAACCATCATACAAGGTCAGAGAAGGAGAAGTCAGGCCCAGCCAGTGCGGCTGGAATGCAGTAGAGATTTATGGGAAAAGGGAGCATCTGAGCCTTGACTGCACCAAGCAGACCGGCAGGGAGGAAGCTGGTGGAGGGAACAGCATGACAGAAGTACTGCAGTGAAAAAAAAAAAAAAAAAAAGCTCGGCGTGCTGGTGCACACCTGTAATCCCAACGCTCAGGAGGCTGAGGCAGGAGGATCATTGCAAGTTCAAGGCCAGCCTGAACTGCATAATGAGACCCTGTCTCAAAAAAAAAAAAAAAAAAAAAAAAAAAAGAAGCACTGCAGTGAGAGTTATCAAGGGAGTAAAGTGACTGGCAAAAGAAGCAACAACCAGCAGGAGATGAGCAGTGACAGCAACCTGTAAGGAAAACTGAAGACCACTTGGGTAAGCGATGCTGCAGATCCCAAGGAAATAGTATTAATCCACGCTCACCTCAACACCTCACGCTCAACATTCGCAGTGCTCGCTTGCCCCGACCCAAAGTGGGCTGTAGGAGCCCAGTGACACTATGGGTGTCCCAAGGATGGAACTGTGCCTTCCTGTGCCTTCTCTCCCGTTCACTCTACACTGAGCGCAGTTCTGGGAGCAGAGCCAGTGAGGGGCGGGGCGAGCTCCAGGACCAGGCAGGCCAGACAGTGGGAGGCATCTCGGAGTGAAGCCGAGGACTTGCTCACCTGGACGAGGAACCCGTACTCCAAGGTGGGGATGTTCTTGCAGTGGCCACTGACCTGGAAAACGCAAAGGACAAGCTGTGTGAGTCTGCCATGAATCCGAGGCCCAGACAGGTCCCTTCTCCCACACCATTAGGAACCTCCTAAACTAGCAAAGCCCCAGCTCAAATCAGCCCAAGGAATCGCAGAGCTGGAGAGGCGCGTCTCACACATGTGTGTCAGAGAGTCTGGGAAAGTGCTCAGGTGTCCTTAACTTTCTTAAAAGATGGGATAGGTTTGGTTGACTACCAAGTTCCAACTATCACCTAGTGAAATTATACAGCTTCTCTGGAGGACACCTGTCTCCAGACTGACTCGACAACTACTACCAGAGAGCCTGTCAGCTGAGACGTTTTCAAATATTGAAAAAATGTGTTCCATTCTACCCACTCAGGGTACATGTCCAAGACTGACTTACAACGGCCAGACAACCCCACACACCCACCTATCTTCGAAGCTAAACTCCCACATGTCCATTCCCAGCCTCCTGGTGCCCAAGTCAAACTCTCCCCAGCCCATGTACCAAAGGAGAGGTCCGTGCTTGGGGAGGGAGGCCCACGTGCTGGGGGCACAGGAGACCTGCCTGGGGGCTGGGGGGGTAGCCGAACACCTCTACTTTGGGGTTCTTCACGGTGCACGAGATGGAACGGTTCATGAGGCGCCCAACTCGAAGCTCTGGTACACCCAGTTTGCCCTTCAGCATGGAGTCCTGAATGATAGGGAAACTGGGAGACCTGGGGAGAGAGAACGAAAGGCAAGAAGCTGTACAACTGGGGGGTCAGGGTACACCCTAGAAGGGAACTCGAGGCAAGAAGTCCTGGACCCGCACCTCAGCCAAAGGCAAACGCCAGTCACAGGAAGGTTCTATTTTAAACAATTGAAAACATAACGTAACTGCACTGATTTTGCTATCACTGTCTGTGTGCTTGCCAGCCTGAGACATCGGGGAGGCAGAGGCACAGCCTCGATCATTACGGCATTGAGGCCAGGTAAGGAATGACCCCTTGGTGAGGGCATCTCTCATTTACGATGTTGTGGGAAAATGGATTCATTGCTAGGCACTACAGAAGGTGAGAAGAAGCTGCCCCTTTATGACGACTGTCAACTGTCTGACAATGACGGTACCCGGGACACTACAAACCTAGGTTTTGATCTCCACTTGAGAAGATCAGAAGACATAGAGAGTGAGAGAAGAAGGGAGCAATATTTATTTCTAGAACCTAGCTAATAAATCAATGTACTCTTGGACAAAAGCAAGGAGTTCGCGCCTAGGCTGATTCTGCCTTCTTAGGACGGGGGTAAGGGTGAGAGCCAAAGAAAGGACAGGTGGGAAGAGCAGCACGCACGTCCCCACCACAGGGCAGGAGTCAGGCATGGCTCTGCTTTACACACAGGGCGAGACGGACGCCGGATCGAGAGGAGAAGAGTAAACACACGAAAGGGAAAGGACCCCACGAGGGGTATTAATATAATACTTAAAGGAACAGAATTTAAAGGACCCAGGAAGAAGATGGAGGCTAATTTAGGCTCTCAGGAAGGCGAGTATGCGGCTGTGACCAAGCCGAGGGCTTGGAGAGATCAGCCCTCGAGAAGCACGTACTTGGGGATGGGTGAGAAGATGCTGAGGCCGGCTCGAAACTTCTTGATGGTACCACTTGCCTTGAACCAACTGTGCCGCTTCTCCTGCTGGGTCTTCAGGAAATCGTTGCTTAGGTGTTTCCATTGTTGGGATGTGAACATACCCAGGATCCTGAGGGATCACACAAAACAGGCACAGCCACAATCAGGCAAAGGAGGGGCCAAGAAATAGGGGCTAAGAGAAGCAACTAACCTAAAACTCAGACCCAAGAACAGCCAAGCTGATTGTGGTGGGGGAGTGTATGTCTGAAGACTCCGTGGTAAAACCTGACCACATGGAAATGGACTATCCTGAAGCACCTTTTATACAACGGAAACACGTGCTCCCAGTACTTCACCAACAACCTGAACAACTCTGAGATACTTTTCCCTGAAAGGAGGATCTCATAGTTAGGTTTTCAAAGCTGTGGAGTCTGACACAGTAAGTCCCCGACTTCCAACACTGGAGGTGAGAGCCTCACAGGGGTACTGTCTAAGACTCACTTCGTCAGCATATGGACGAATCCAACTTCTGAACAATTCTCCTGGAACAGAACTCACTCAGAAGCCAGGGATTTACTGTATTTACTGCGAGGGATGACTACTCTGAGAGGAGAACAGAGGCAGTGGGAGCAGGATGAGTATCATATGCTGCTTTGTGGACAGAGGAGAAAAAGGACATGCCAAGTGCCGACACTGTTGGGAGGAAAGTTACATTCCTCGGTTTATGGCTCCTAACCCCCAGCCAGACTCACCTACCCTTTTCCTCGTCCTTGCTCAGTTCAATCGTTGTTCTACGCTGTTCCCTGAACCCGTATCAACTTCTTTCAGCTGACTTCACCCTGACAGTTTTGGAAGGTCCAGCCTTTCCATCCACATGTCCTGCAATACCCTGAGTCCTGAACATCCCCCAGAGGCCCACTGGTGAAAGCCTTGTCCCCATCTGCAGGACTACTGGGAGGTCAAAGCACCTTTGTGGGCGGCTTCATGGAAGGGTGTCACATCACTGGAGGTGTGGCCCTGAAGGGGACCCCAGCCTTTTTTTTTTTTGCTTCCCAGGAGCCTCAAAATGAACAGACTCCCTCCACCACATGCTGCTGCCGTGATGTCAATGCTGCCACAGCCCAAACAACAGGGACACATGACCATTAACTAAAACCTTTGAGACTGTAAACCACACAGAGCCTTCCTCTTTTTAAACTGCAGATCTCAAGTATTTTGTACTGCAATGAAAAGCTGACTAACACATGCAACCATCTCTCTTTCCCTCACAGGTCCAATGCCAGACAGATCAAAGTTCTTACTTTTTCAACTGAAGACCCAGCCCAAACCCTTCCTTATTCGATGGCTGGAAAACCTCAATCGATGGCTCTGCAAAGAAAAGAGAAAATTCTTTGTATGGACACATCTCTACCCTCGTGGAAGTCCAAAACTAGTCTACTGGGATTGCTTCCTTCAATTCTTTTTTTTCTTTGTCTTTTTGAGACAGGGTCTCGCTATGCAGTTCAGGCTGGCTTTAAACTCACTTTGTAGCCCAGGTTGGCCTCGAACTTGCAACGATCCTCCTGCCTCAGCCTCCCCTGTGCTGGGATTACAAGCGTGCGTCACCACACCCAGCATAGTTTCCTTCAATTCTTAAAACAGTATCAGCTGGATACTCTGAACAATAATGGTAGTGGGGGAAATCTTCTGAGGCAGAGGTAGATTCTGAAATCTGTCTAATCAATTTCAAATATACTCAGTGGGAAGCTGGGGATAAGGGGTGTAACTGACTTATCTTGGAACCAGAAAAACAATTTCATTAACCAAGGCTTTCAGGCGATGGCTATCAGGTAAGCGAAGACAAAAATACGGACAGAATACTGAAAGTACTTCTACCAACACCTTGGAGCTGAGACCCAGGCCCTAATTTCTACTTTTCTTTTTTCTTTCTTCGTTTTTTTTCTTTTTTATACCGAGAATCAAACTCACAGCCGCACACGCCCACAGGTGCTGTGCTGCTGAACTGTATCCTGGCCCCGCCTGCTTTTCTCCACTGCGATGGGTGAAGACCATGCTCAAGGTTACTCGCCTGCCTAAAGTTACTGCTATTACCTGGTCCATCGAGGTACTGAGAGAGAGAAAATCTCAGCCTTAACACAATAGGCTCTGTCCGGAGGACCTTCCATGCTGTAGATACTTCCTCCTAGAAGAATGAAGGAAATAGTTTCCAGTCTACAACAAAGAATGGACTTGAGTTTCCCCTCTATGACACACATGCACATGACAGTACACACCACTGTCTGCTGATGGTCTAGGAAAGACAGAGATGAAGAATATGTGCTCCAGATACAGTACTCAGGAACAAGACTCCTGGCCTACATGACAAAATCCACAAGTCCAGATAGACACGTGTTGGCTGCTACTAGCACCACTTACGTCGAGGAAGCTGATGTTGATGTGGAGGTCGATGTCCACGTCATCGATAGTTCCATACTCTCTGCAGAGATACAGGCCCCACGGTGAGTTTCAGTGAGGGACAAAGGAGGACACAGAGACTAAGGCAGGGGGAGAACTGAGCTGGGGACAGGGAAGGGGAAGCGTGGAAGGTGGTTCTGTCTGTAGCGTCTTAGGTACACAGCCTAAGCCACTCATGATCAGGGCCCTCTCGGGGCAGAAGTCCTTCTTACCTTGAAAATGAAATTGTTGGCATACAGGGGTTTAGGATAAGAGGCAACTTCTACCATTCCAAGCAACTTTTTTTTTTCTTTTTAAGACAGGGTCTCACTGTGCAGTTCAGGCTGGCCTTGAGCTCACTTTGTAGCCCGGGCTGGTCTTGAACTTGCAATGACCATCCTGCCTCAGCCTTCCGAGTGCTGGGTCCAAGCAACTTCTATCATAAACCTCATCATTTATCCCCCAACACCCCTTAAAAAGCAAAAAACCCTAGCACTTTAATAATGCAGAAAGGAGAGGCTGCTCCCCTGCTGTCCCTGGAGTGGAGGCCCACCTGATGGACACAGAGTTTTCACCGTAGATCTCCTTCACAGCTTCGATGTCTGCATCAAGCTGTGGGTGTCGGTACAGATCAGCTGCACAGGTCCCCTGAGAGAGCAGAAAACATGGTGGTGGTAAGAGGGGGGAAAAGAGACAGAGGGGAAAGGAGTCAAAAGAAGAGTCAGAGGGAAAAGAACACAGAGAGGCACAGGAGAGAAAGCCACTCTACGAAAGCCTCCCGGCGGTGGCTGCAGCCAGGGAGTTCACCCACAGGTCTCTCCGCCATCACCACACGAGGAGCTCCTACAGACCAAACAGGTCCTGCTTCAGGTCACATCCTCGCGTTCCCAGCGTCTCCTCTTAGACCCTGACCTATAAAAACTTAGCACAGGCTGAAGAGTACAGAGTTTAACTCTGATTGGTTCTACCTGAAAAGTGTCCCAGGAATCAGTCTTTCTGCGCAGGACTGTGTCCTCAATAGCAATGATGGCAGGCCATTGCACGGACAGGACACTTAAGCAAATGAATGGAACGACCCTCACTGACTAGTGAGAGAAGTCAGAAAACAATCATTTCTGACTAAGAACGCACCGGTATCCTTCCTGTACAGAACATGCAGTTTACTCTGGACCAGGGATGAGTCCCAGGCACGAACAAGCACATGCGATCGACTCCAACGAGACAACAATCACACCATTACATCCTCATTGTGTCTCACTTGTTTTAGGCCTTGCTGATCTACCCGCACAGTGCAATCCAGAATACCCAATATCCGAGTCTTGCGGAAAGAGCCTTACCTGAACTCCATACAGAAATTCCTCTGATTCATTCTCTCCTTCTGAATCATCATCATTCCAGAACTGGCCTTTGATGTCCTGGTGATGAGAAATAAGACCGTTACTCCACAGAGCAGGGTGGAGTCAGAGGATGGGAGACTGGGTCCCACAAAACGGACAAAGGTCCCTTAGGGTAGAATAAGCAAGGCCTTAACCCTTCCATCTTTCCCCTCACTACAGGAAAACAATAGCAGTTTTGGACGTAAGTCTCAGTATAACGATTAAGGGTCTGGTAGCTAGCGGGAAACAGGTACAAATGCCAGGGCTGATTCATAAGTCTACCTGGACTCAAGTATACACTGGCCTCGTCCAGGGTGGTTACCCATGGCAACTCCTGGCATGCCCTAGCTCTCTCGTCTCCTTGCTCCTTCTCTATTCCTTAAATCAGGGGTCTCCTAGCCCTGGGCCAGAGGCTAATACAGACCTGTGGGCTAGAAGGAGCCGGAACGAACGGCAGGAGATGAATGAAAGCCAGCAAGCAAAATTCCACCATATTTAGAGCTGCTCTCTGCTGCTCACATTAATGCCTGAGCTCAACCTCCTGGCAAATTAGCAGCAGCGGATTCTCGTAGGAGCACAAACCCAATTATGAACTGCACACATGGAGCAGCTAGGTCGTGCACACCTTTGAATCATTCCTGAACCACCCCCCACCCCTAATCTGTGGAAAAATTATCTTTCATACAACCAGTTCCTGGTACCAAAAAGACCGGGGACTGCTGCCTCAAAGTATTTAACCCTTCTCCTCCTTCCCAAGAAAACCCACCCACATGTGCACACACGCCAAATAACACTGTTACTGCGCCCCTTCTCCTTCCAGTAGCCATTCCACCTCCCAAAGGGGCAAGACAGCAAACACCAGGAGATGTGCGGCCTGCACTGGGGCTCATCTATCCCTTGGAGAATGAGCTGGGGCAGCGGGCAGTTGGCTCTCACCATTGGGTCAGTGGGTCACATACACTCCCAGAGCAGTGCTAGGCAGCACCCCTCCATACCACTAGCTGAACCCAGGCCAGCGAGATGGGCATTTAGGAAGCCACAAAGGGAGGCAAGGCGAGGTGACGTCAGGAGCAACGGAAGATCTGCTGGGGATGGCAGGCTGTGCTGTGGTGGTGGGAGCCAGTCACTGTTCTGTGGAAAGCAGATACCTGGTTTCATTACCACACATAGCTGGGGCGTGTACACCAGCACACTTTTATTATGCATATATTCAGAGACTTGCATGCATACATACACTTTTAAATGAAATTCTTTAAAGACAAAGAATCAGGGGCTGGAAATATACAGCTCAGCAGCACAAGTGCCTGCCTGGCTAGAGCAAGGTGCTGAGTTCAATTCCCAGAACAAAAAAAAAAAAAAAAAGAATCAGCTGGGTGTGGTGGCCCACACCTGCAATTCCAGCACTCAGGAGGCTGAGGCAGGAGGATCACTGAGTTCAAGGCCAGCCTGGGTTACAAAATGAGCTCAAGACCAGGCTGAACTGCAGTGTGAGACCCTGTCTCAAAAAGACAAGAAAAAATAAATAAAGAACAATGAAAGCCAGCACTCAGCAGGCTGAGGCAGGAGGATCTTTGCCAGTTTGAGACCAGCCTGGGCTACAAAGTGAGCTCAAGGCCCACCTGAACTGCATAGCAAGACCTTGCTCAAGAAAGCCAAAAACAAAAAAGAAAACCACCACAAAAGCACTATACAAATGTAAGATGTTGCCACCCCACTCACACTATAGAATGATCAGAAGGCAGAGTTGACTAGAACACAGTCTAGAGTGTAGAAACACTAGAGTGTAGGGGTGGAGGACTGGGTGTAGCTCAGAGGCAGAGCACCTGCCTAGCATGCGGTGAGGTCCTGGATTCAATTCCCAGTATGGCAAAAGCAACAAAACATAACAACAAGGGCCAGGGATATGGCTCAGTAGCGCAGCGCCTGCCTGACAAGCATGAGGTCCTCAGTTTGATTCCCGGTACCAAAAAACAGAAACAAAACCAAAACCTGGGGAATTAGGACTGGAGCAAGTCCCCGCTCTATCTTTTAATGCTAGAAGCACCCCAGAGCCAAAGGTGGCATCAGCAGGCCAAACGCTTATGCTAAGCACAGTCATCAGTTCATTCTGGAACACTCTTCATGTACCAACCTGTACAAGTTAAGAACCAGAGCCAGAACCAGCCTCTTTCTGGACTCTACTCTTAGTTATTTCTCAATATTGAGTCATTCTCTCTCTTAAAAACGTGAACATTATTAGAAGCCACTATACAACAATCACATGTAGGGCCAAGGATATAGCTCAGTGGTACAAGCACCTGCCTGGCAACTTCAAGGTCCTGAGTTTGACTCCGGTATCAAAAAAAAAAAAGAATCCCACATACTTTCTTTTTTTTTTTTTGGCGGTACTGGGGATTGAACTCAGGGCCCTGCGCCTGCTAGGCAGGCGCTTATTCCACTGAGCTATATCCCCAGCCCCCCACATACTTTCAAAGTCCTCAACAACACTGAATACCCTCTGGTAAACGTGTTCTGAGTTGTCAAAGCCGAAACAATGCCCTGCAGTATGTTAGAACCCACCCTCCAAACAAAAATACTATCATAATCCCAACACATGTGTAGAGAAACACTATCCCCAGCCCTTCCCCTTGCTTGCTTCCAGTCCTGAAGACTCACAGTCCTGTTCCAGGCAACCGCTGGCCCAACTGTACCCACCACGTGGAGCTTGGGGAAAAACAACAATCGTTGGTCAAACTATGAAGGCTGTCATGGTAAGTGAAGAGCGGGTCAAAACTACTTTGCGTAGGTACTTTCTAAATCAGCAAGTCACAAGCATGGCGTGTGGTGCTGTGATGGCCTGAAGAGCTTTAACCACATGCCGGTGCACAGACCCACCTCATTGCCCAACAGTGCAGTTTCACGGGAATACAGCCTATGTATCCAGTTCATTAAAAGCTCTCCAGGTGACTTCCTGTGATGGTAAAATTAAGAACCAGTGTTCAAGGAATTCATGGGTCTGCAGATGTGTTACTCTCACCTACTCCAAGCTCAAGTAGAGGTGATCTTGGTCTGTAACGTGGTTTTCCTGAACCTTAGTTTTCTACGTGAGTGGTTCTGAGTGGGGCTGGTGGGCCTGGAGCATTAGTACCCCCTAGAAACTTGTAGAAGGTGCTAGTTCCCAAGTCCCTCTGAGACAGAGTGAAGAAACTCCAGGCTGGAGCCCAGTAATCAAAGTTATTCTGATGCATGATAAAATTTAAGAGCTTTGCCAGGTATGGCAGCACATGCCCAGCACTCAAATGGGAAGCTGAGGTAAAAGGACTGCCATGAATTTGAGGTCCTGGGCTACACAGTAAAACCTGGTCTCAAGAAAAAAAAAAAAAAGATGTGTATATAGGCCAGAGGCTCAGAGGTCCTGAGTTCAATTCCTGATATATATATATATATATATATATATATATATAAATAAATAATATATGAATAAATAATTTAGAACCATCTAGCCCTCTAGATCATACATGTCCCAGTGGGCGGTACACAATCCACAGGTACTGACATAGGCCTGGTAGCTGATCCAGCATGGGGCTGTAAGTCAAAATTTGGAGCAAACTGCATAGCTATCCTTTAGTTGATTTTGTTGACTGATCCATCAAAAACAATATATAAAAGTAAACTGCAACTGGCCAGGCGTGGTGGTGCACACCTGTAATCCCAGCACTTAGGAGGCTGAGGCAGGAGGATCACTGTTTGACACCAGCCGAGGCAACATAGTGAGTTTTTTTTAAAATGTATTTATTTACTATTGTTATTATTATTTTTTTTTATGTATGTGGTACTGGGGATCAAACTCAGGGCCTTGTGCATGCAAGGCAAGAGCTCTACCACTGAGCCACATCCCCAGACCCAACATAGTGAGTTTAAAGCCAGCTTGGACTATATACACATTGAGACCTTGTCTCAAAAAAAAAAAAGTAAACCACAATTTAAGTTCTTAAAAATAAAATGACCTGATATCTGACTTTGCCTTAAAAAACTTCAGCTTGCCCTCCCCCCAAAAAGCAAAAGGAAATGGGAAAATATATGAAATATATCTGGAAAAATGGTGATCCCTGATGAAGTTGAGTGATGTGTACATAACTGTTTCTCACACTCCCTCTTTTTTGTGCATAGCTGTATACTTTCATGATTAAAAAAAAAAAAGCTCATCCTAGTGGCACACGCCTGTAATCTCCGCTCCTCAGGAGCCCAAGGAAGTCAAGTCTGAGGCCAGTCTGGGCAACTCAGGGAGATCAGTAACGATAAAAGCACTGGGGATGTAGCTCAGTGACGGAGAGTGAGCATGCACAAAGCCCTGGGTTCTTTTTTTTTTTTTTTAAGCCCTGGGTTCTTTCAGGCCACTGGTCAGATGCTCTCTCTAAAAGGTCAGCTCTTAGTATTAACAGGAAGACTGCCCAAGACTCCCCGACTGTTTCCCTGCTGTTCTTCCAATGCGGTATATTTCCATCGCAGAACTCCCTCTCCGCTCTTTTCTCTTCCTGGAATGCTTTTTACACAGACATCCACACTCTGCTCAAAGGTCACCTTGACCGTCCTAGGTAAGACAGCAACTTCCCAACACACACATACCAGCGCACGACCCCCCTCCCTAGGCATCTTGCCCCACAGCACTCAGCAGGTTTACCTCCCATCTCAACTTAAGCCCCACAGCTCAGGCTTTGACTGGTTTCTCTATTCCCAGTCCCCTAACACATTTATTGAATGACACTCCACTGTATACTTAAGCCAAATAGGAGATGCATACAAGAACCTAAATACTTTACCCATAGACAAAAATCACACCATGATGATTAAAAAAAAAAAAACAAAAAACAAAAAACAGTGTTTCATTCACCTCAAGAACAGCTGAGAACCAGAATATGAAGACCTGGGGGATGAACTTGTGAGACTTGCAAAGAGACAGTCAGGTGCTGACCTGGAAAGTCACAGGAATAAAAAGGGAAGCACTAAGGTCCAGCCTGGGTTGTCCTGGTGCGTGTGGTAGGATGACAGCAGCGCAGGCCACAAGTATCAATTTGTTCAAAGTCTTTGTCACTGTTGACTTCTGTCAAGAAAAACTTAGCATCTCTCCAAGGGCTGTTGCTGCTTGGTTTCTGCTGCTATACAAGAAGAAAAAAGCAGTTCAGAGGGAGTTCTTCTGTCCAGGAAAGAGACAGTTCAGGGATCACCAGCTTTGGCAAACCAGGCTGCCCCCACTAATCTCAAAGCCCTTTCCTTGGAGAGATGGAGAAGGGGTGTAAGAAGATAGGGGGCAGCGTTTTCACTCACTGGTACAGCACCCGCCTGGCAAGCCTGAAGTCGAGCTCAATTTCCCGTCTCTCCCTCCAAAAAAGAAAGCAGTGTACAAAGAGAGGCGGTGGGTCATGAAATTCACAGAACCAGATATCTCTAAAAGGAATAAGGCTCAAAGACGAGCTAGCTCAAAACTTTCAGGCCTGGGGAGATCCTGACGCTTCAGGAAAGGGGTGTAACAGGCCGAGAACATTTGACAGGACCTAGTTACATCCACTCCTCATAGGATGCCAACTTAACTAAGGGACTGTTAATGAATTAAGCCAGGAAGGCCTATTTGACTTAGGAACATGCGGTAAAGAAGGGAGCCTTGCAATAGAAATTAAGCAAGATATAAACTACATGGAGAGAGCCCAGGGAAGGGTGCTGTTAAAC
The DNA here is from genome assembly GCA_004027595.1 of Dinomys branickii. Lineage (NCBI taxonomy): Eukaryota > Metazoa > Chordata > Mammalia > Rodentia > Dinomyidae > Dinomys > Dinomys branickii. The sequence goes on from PVLD010004291.1 coordinate 49,477, forward strand.
TCAGTGTTTGTTCTGGATAACCGCAAGCAGCACAGAATGCTTTCTCTATTTCCACGGGAATTGGTCGAATGTAAGTAAGCCTCGAGTCTGGGTCACAAAGATCTTTATCTGCAGATCCACCAGCGCTTCTGGGTGTGACAAGCTGACACCTACTCAGAGAAGCCTAGGACCGCACCGTTTGAAGTCTAGCCCTGACTCGCAACTTTGTGGTTCCGGGAGAAGGAACAACTTGGCTCCATGCCAAGTGCTCCCGTGCCTGAAGGACTAGGACTAAACAAAGAGAGAAGGGAAGAACCAGCCCGGGGTGACTCCCGCGGGCCAGCGCTGTCGCCCGTACCCCGCAGACCCAGAGGTCAGGGCTCGTCGTGCAAACACTCTGCCTGCCACCCGCGCCTGCAGGGGGGCCCCGAGGCATCCCTTAGGGAAGCAGTTATAGCTCTTGGGGTTTCCTCCGGAGACCTCCAAAGACACTCAACATCTGCCTTCTCCGGGAAGCAGCTCTGTGCCCGATCTAAGTTACCGGCGCCCGGCCTAAGCAAAGCCGGGCAATCCCTCGAATCACCGCGTCCAAGCCCCTCACTTCATGCCCCTCAGCCGAAGCGGGGCGCACTCTGCACCCTACCCGCGTCCCGAACACCCCGCCCCGTCCCCCACGGCCGCAGCCCCACAGGTCACCCTCGCGAGTACTCACGGCGACCCCGGGCCGCGCGCGGCCGCCGCAGAGGGGACTAGCGGCCCGGGACGCCCCGCGGGGGCGGAGCGGCAGGCCAAGGGGCGGGGGCCGGGCCGGGCGGGCGAGGTCGCGCACCCCACGCCTCGTCTTTCCGTCACGGGCGCGCTGGGCTACTCTGCGCACGCTCGCGAGGTGCCGCCGGGGACACGTGTCCCGCTCCGAACCAATCGGCGTTCAGCCTGCGCCTGGACACGCCTCCACCCGAGACGCCAGCCCTGAGACGCCTGCGCACTGGTCGTTAGTCAGAGGGAGTGCTGAGCGAGGGGTGGCGCTTGCGCCGTGGATCGGAGAAGGCGAGTGGAGAAAGAAGAGGGGTTCTAGGGCTCGCGGTGGGCCCTCGGAAGGAGGACGTTTGCGTTTGGCGTCTCCTCTGGTTGGGAGGACTGCGCGGGGACGATGTTCCTGGCGTTCTGGGTGTAGACTGGAAGGATTCCCTTATGGGAGCTTTCCAAACCCCAGTAAACCCTGAAATCTGGTCTTTTAATTCTTATATTTAACTCCTTAGTTCTTTGGTAACTTTGAAGTGCTGGGAAGCCACCTGGCCTTCTAAGCAAACACTGTCAGTAGAAAGCTTGGTTGTAGCACTTACTGATCATCCATCCTTAAAAGAAGTCTTTTCACTTTTTTGATTTTCTCATCTTCGAAGTAGAGACAGTCACACCTACTTAATAGGGTTCTTTTAAGCCCAGAGTGGTGGCGCACGCCTGTAATCCTAGCACTCGGGAGGCTGAGGCAGGCCGATCATTGGGAGTTCGATACCAGCCTGGGCTACAAAGTGAGCTCAAGGCCAGCCTGAACTGCATGGGGAGACCCTGCCTCAAAAGGACCGAAAAAAAAAAAATCCAAAACCGTGGTTTGAATTGTGAATTTTTCCTGGGATGTAGTGATACATACTAGGTAGCAGAGGCTAAAGCAACCCAATCAGCCATAGTGTCCCCAGACAAATGTCTCTTTCTCATCCAGTATTCAGGTTCTTTGGATCTGGAACGTTAAATTGATCAAGATACACAGAAATAGTAAGAATGGAGAGAGTTATTAAAAGGAAAGTACCCTTCACAGAGCAGGAGTGGGCTGATGACAAAGCTCAAGAATAAGTTTAACTTAGAGCAGTTTTAGATTCAAGGCTAAAATACACTTGAGATCCCAGGAGTGGTAGCAAACCCCCATAATCCCAGCCCTTGGGAGGCTGAGGCAGGAAGATCACAGGAGTTCGAAGGCAGCCTGGGCTACATAGTGCAAGGTCAGCCTGAACTGCATGGCTAGACCCTACCCAGAAAATTTTAAATGAAGTAAAATACACTTGGGAGAATTACAGGCAGGCAGACTCAGAGGTGGTAACAGTCAGAAAGAAAAGCCCACCCTCAAAAGCCAGAGATGGCAACTGGAATGAATTCCAGGTTTGGCTTTTATTTTATTTTCCTAGGAAGTAGGGGTTGCCAGAGGGGCTAACTAATCAGGCTCTGTTCAGTTAACTGAGAGTGTTCCACCCTCAGGTCTGGAGGGAATTTTCTGACTTTTATGCCCAGAGGAGCAGAGATCCAGATGAATCCAATGCTAGTGATAGTATAGTGACTGTGGGGTTACCCTGGGTTACTTTAAAGCGGTTACAGTTCCTGCTCCTCAGGCTTGCGGCAGAGGTCAAGGAAATGTGGTAGGGCGGGAACATGGTCTTTAGGCTCATGTTAGGATTCTCCAAGAGTCAGCAGGTCGCCTGTCTGTCATGCGCATAAGGCTACAACATCTCCCACACTCTCCTGCCTCAACAGGACCAAGATGGGAAAGGACGTGTAGTCTACAGTAGGCTGAGCAGTGGGGTTGGGTGGGGTAGGCGTGCTAAATACATGTACAACTTCCTGTATTCCAGCTCGCAGCAGGTTAGTGGTGACTCCATTGTGAGTTGGGGCATCTGCAGTCCCTAGATGAACCCTGTAATTGTAGTTATTATGACTATGAACCCCAGACATGACCACCCCACCCTGCATCCTTATCAGTCTTGGGACTCCATGTGGCCCTCTTTTCCATCAGTGTTACCACAAAAAGGGTTATCTTGGACCCACTCTTTATCCTTCCCTCTTTTTATCTGGACACGACACAACAAGGAAGGCCTTGGGCCCAAGTGAAAAGCACTCATGCAGGGCCGGGGGCAGAGCTCGGTGGTGGGATGTGTGCTGAGACTCTAGGTTCAGTGCCCTGCACCAAAAAGAAAAGTAAAATAAAATACTGCATCGATCTCTTCTGAGCAGCTCCTGTCAGAATTTTCCCAGTAATTTTTGTTTATTTGTTTATTTGTCTTTTTGAGACAGGGTCTCGCTATGCAGTTCAGGCTGGCCTTGAGCTCACTTTGTAGTCCAGGCTGGTCTCAAACTTGCAGCAATCTTCCTGCCTCAGCCTCCCAAGTGCTGGGATTACAGGCGTAAGCCACCATACCTGGCCCAGTAATGGTTTTTTAATGTTGGTGCATCCTCACCCTCTTCTTTCTGACTCATTTTCTTTTTGACGCCCCACTCTATTCTCCTCACTCTGGGCCACAAGACTGTGTGTTGTAGTAAGGGTTTTGCAAGGGAATAGATTTAATACAGGACACATAATTTACAGGATTATTTTATAATAATCATCCAAAGAGTCAAGTGCACAAGAGGGCCAGAGATCTGTCCACACACTAGAGACCCAAAGAATCCAGCTGAGGGACTGGATCCCACGGCAGTGTCCTCCACGAGTCCAGCTGGAGACCCAGAACCCATGACAATGCCTCATGCAAGTCTGTATCAAGGATCTGCCCTGGGAAGGCCCAACGGCCAGTGGTGGAAGCCAGAAGGTATGTGCCAGTGGGATGAAGGATCTGTGCCAGCAGGCTGAGAGATCTGCACTGGAGCCAGGAAGAAATGCTCAAAGTAGGGACTCCCCTGAGGAGAACCGCAGCCGTCCTCAGCGACAGCGAGGACCTGAGCTCCTCCAGTGATGAGAACAGCCGAGTTCTTATCAGGAAAACCAACGTGACACGCTTCTCCATCTTCCCCTCCACTTCTCCTTTTACGTTGTGGGCAACAGTCCTCAGGTGGGCCTTCCACACCCAGCACCGTGCTAATTCAGTTCAGCTGGGTGTTACAAATCGACCATTAGTTAACCCACTGCAATGTGTCTGTATTAGGCTGCGTCTTGGTCACTATCCCATTGCTGGGGCAAAATCCCTGACACCCACTATTTAAAGGCGGAGATTGTTTATTTTGCCTGACAGTTCCAGTTTCTCATTGGCTGGCTCCGAGGCCTAAGCCTTATGGTGGAAGGGCCTGGAGCAAAGCTGCTGCAAACATGGAGGCCGGGCAGCAGAGAAAGGGGAAGGGCTGAGGTGGGAGATAAACCTGTCCAGGCCATACCCTCTGTGACCCACCTCTTCCACCCACACCCCACCTCCTAGCAGCACATCCAGCTCGGAACTCCTGCGCGGCTCAGTCCACTGAGGAGTGGGCAGCGTTGTGATCCGATCACCCTCCGGCAGCCCACCTCTGTACACAAGAAACTTGGGGAGGTGTTCTGGATTTAAACCATAACAGTTTGTTACATCAACTCCTTAAAATACCTGAGAACATGGCAGGAAATAGCTCAGTTTCAGAATACAGAAGCTCAGAGTAGCTGTGGAAGGAACTGGCCCTGCTCACTATAAAACTCACAATAAAGGGTCCTGTAACAGTTTCTAAGAGCCTTGCATTTCTGGGTGGGGGGCAGCGTCTGTCCCATGGGCAAAAAGTCAAACTCCAGAGTTCCCTATCTTTCCAGGACCCCCTGTCCCCAGCCCCCTCCATCTCTACTGCCAGCTTGGCTCCTCATCCTGGCTCTCCGCTGCTTCACACTTTACCAGGATCTTCCAGGCTTCCCTTGCTTCCCGACTGGTCCATACCCTTAGGCCGATGACATTTTTGTTAATGTGCCTGCCCCTTACCCTTGAAAAATCACACATTCACAAGCATTATCTCCGCTCTTTGCCTTTTCTACTCTTGCGTCCTAAACCAGGACGAAGGAAATAACCCAGTCTTACAGACCGAGCTTGTGAGTAGATGCGAACCCATTCTTGGGAGCTATAGTTTGCACACCCATAGACCCCAGGGCCAGGTTAGTCTTGTGCGACTCCTGGGGCCCTGGTTGGAGTTCATTTAACTGAGTGGATCCCTGACCCCAGTTGTGCTACACAGAGCTCCTGGGGCCTCTGCAGACAGAGGAGGATGCCTGCAGGCCAGAGAAGAAACTGCCCTCCAGTTCCTGGCAGTTTCCAGCCCTTCCGACCTTAGGGATTTTTGAATCCTCCTTTATCTAGAATAAAAATGCTTAAATGATCTTAACTTGTATCCAACACAGAGTTACTACGAATCCACACTCCCTGCATCTGGGCCCTCTGTATCCAGAAATCCCTCTCTGTGCCAGCCCGCATCATGCAGAACACAAAGGTCACAGTGGGAGGCAGCAACAATGTCTCTATTTCTGCCCCCTCTAAATCTGACTCTCTCCATGAGCACGGGGGGCCGAGGCAGGAGGATTGTTGCAAGTTCCAGACCAACCTGGGCTACAAAGTGAGCTCAAGGCCAGCCTGAACTGTACAGCTAGATCCTGTCTCAAAAAGACCAAAAATTAAAAAAATAAAACCTGACTCTCTGATCCTTTCCCCTGCAGAAGGAGCGAGGTCTCCCTTCAAATCCAAGGTCAACCCTTTCCCTCTGGTCTCCGTGTCACTCTCTTTCATTTTGGCTCTTTAAGAATCTGGGTCCTTCTCTTACTCTTCTCCACACATATCCAACACTTTCCTCTCTTACTCTTTGATCTCAGCCTACAAATTTGATCAACCAGCCCAACCTTTGTAAAAGTCCAATTTAAATCCCACACACTATTAATTTTTCTTGCCTTCAGCCACCCTTCTGGGAAGAATCTACACTTCTCGTTGGCACTTCTATGCTTTCCCCCACCCCCACCCCACACACACACGGGGGACTGAAGCCTGGGCCTTCACACTGAGCTACAGCCTCAGCCTTTTATTTTTTACTTTGAGATAGTATCTCATGAAGTCACTAAGCCGGCGATATAGCTCAGCGGCACAAGCACCTTCCTGGCAAGTGCAAGGTCCTGAGTCCAATTCCCAGTTCAAAAAAAAAAAAAATGAAGTCACTAAGTTTCCCAAGATGGATTCAAACTTGAAATTCTTTAAATTCTCCTGCCTCAGCCTCCCAGAGTGTTGAGATTCATATATTCCTTAACTCTTGTGCCATTGAACTCTTTTTAGAATCTCTATTGAAAATACTTTTGTTACAGTTACAAGTAATTTCCAAACTGTGAGGTCCCCTGGAAATCTTCAGGCTCATTTGGCCACTTGTCATTTGGCATTGTTCAACATCCTGACTGCCATCTTTTCCGGTGTTATTCCCTGTGAGACGCCCTCTTCTGGTTTCTTCCCTAACTGGCTTCTTTATGCATCCTTAACAGACTCCCTGTCCTTCACTTACTTTTTTTTTTTTTTTTTTTTTGTCTTGTGGAGACAGGATCTCACTATGCAGCTAAGGCTGGTCTTGAGCTCACTTTGTAGCCCAGGTTGGTCTCGAACTTGCAACAATCCTCCTGCCTCAGCCTCCCAAGTCCTGGAGTTACAGACATGCACCACCACGCCTGGCCACTTAACTATTTAAATATAAAAACAGTCTAGTCTCCCTCTTTTCCCTCTTATCTTTCCAGTCACCTCAAAAGCACCTACGTGAAACAGGTTGTGTAGAATCCGAATCCCCTTTGTCTGTTAATATTCTTGGAGGTAAACCAAACCTACCTTCCCTGACAGACAGTTTGGATCTTTGCTTCCCTGGATCTGCAGAAGGTAAGATGTGATTGCGCTCACCCAGCCAGCCCTAGAAGCATGGACTCTGGAGGGACTCAGAGAAGCAGAACTATGGAGAAATCATCCTGGGGCAGTGACCACGGAAAGTCAGCATTGGGCCACAGTGCTGGGGGTGTGGCGACAGCCCATGTCCAGTGATAACCACAGCAGCGGTGTCATTGCTGGGTGGCAGCTTCTTCTACCCGATTTTGGCTTTTGCTCTGGTAAGCAACCTCTCCTTGTTACTGCCCCTTTTCCAAGCCAGGGTCTTCCAGCTGGTGACCACGTGACCCACCTAGCGCCCTTTCAACAGACATTTTCTGTTTACATCAAACTGAGCAAGTCACGGCCATAGATTGGGGCACCTGTGTCTCCATCCTGTACTGCTTGAGTCTCAGGGTGCCTCTTGGACAGCTCCACTCGGGCACAGCCCAGCCGAATTCCTCTTTTCCTCTGCTTTTCTTCCTGGTAGATACAACCTTGGACTGATTCAGCCTGAGCTCTGAGGAAGAAGCGCGGCTTTTCCCACTCTCATTTTAATGGAAGCAAATTAACCTTATACACGTCTGACATTCTTTTTCATACGTGTATCGCACACAAACACCTCTTTGTAGTGCTGGGGGTTGAACCTAGGGCATTGCTATGGTAGGCAACTAAGAGCTCTACCGTCAACCGAGATATCCAGCCCTATTTGTGTATTTTTTTTTTTCCGGGACCGGGGATCGAACTCAGGGCCTTAGTGCTTAGCGGCAAGCACTTACCCCACTGAGCTGTACCTCCAGCCCTATTTGTGTATTTTTATATGGCGAAGGGAGTAGACAGCAGTCCCTATACTAGTGGCAGCTATGTGCAGTGTTTGTTCTGAGACAGGATCTCTTGAGTGCAGGCTGTCCCTGAACTCACTATAGCACTCAGGCTGGCCTTGAACTTGTAGCGTTCTCCTGCCTCAGCTTCCCAAGGGCTGGGGTGACAGGTGTGCCACTAGGCCCAGATATGTGGCCGCTGCTTTTTCTTAGAATTAAAGAAGACTTCGAGGAAAGGAAATAAAGAAATGTTTGAAACAATCCAGGCATAGCTGCTGTGTATGTGGGGATGGGTACAAGGAATAAAGCCAAGCATGAAGGGCTCTCACTCCCTCCACCTGACCTCGGACTATGTGCTGGAACCCTGAGGCATAGGGAGGTCTTCTTCTCTCCCTCCTTCCCTCCCTCCCTTCTTTCCTTCCTGTGTCTAGCACTGGGGATTAAACTTAGTGCCTTCACTTGACAATGAGCTACGTCACCAGCCTGTTTCTCATCTTTTATTTCACCCTGTGCTTTATTTTATTTATTTATTTATTTATTTATTTATTTTGAGACAGGGTCTTGCTATGTAGTTTTGGCTGGCTTTGAACTCACTACAGACTGGCCTCCCAACTCACAGTGGTCCTCCTGCCTCAGCTTCCCAAGTGCTGGAGTTACAAGTCTGTGCCACCACATCCAGTTCCCTTTCTCTTTTTTATTTTGAAGCAGGGTCTCACTGAGTTGATCGGGTTCTATGGTGTTAGGTTTCCGGTGCAGAAAAGAACCAAAGAAAAGAAAAAAAGCCTTTTCTCGGGACATGGGCAGGAAAGGTCAGCATACCACACCGGGCTTCTCAGGGGTTAGACACAGGAGCTGGGGGATTTATAAAGACTCTGGTTGGGGGCGGAGCTTAAGGGGCGGGATTAGTGACGTAACGGAGCTGACTGGGGGTTTCTTCTTGCGCATAGGAAGGGCAAGAGGAAGTTACCCTCTGGGCTGAGGGGAGGAGAAAAGGGGGAGTGGTCATTGGGAAGATAAACTGCAGTTTTTGGCTTCAGCTGTGTTAGACCAGCACCACCATAATAATTCAGCAACTCATACCTGGGCAGGAACACATCACATGCAAACTTACAATTCTCCTTCATCAGCTTCCAATGGCCGGGTGCCGCCATAACTGGCTTCCATTCTCTCTAGGATCATAGTGGCCACATGGTGACAGAAGATGACAAGCAAGAGGAGCCCATGCTGGGCATACTGGCGAAGACTGCAGGCTGCACATGCATGATCATCCTGACCAGCACTTTACATTTGATCTCGTGCAGGGCATGGTGGCGCACACCTGTAATCCCAGCACTGGGGAGGCTGAGGCAGGAGGATCGCGGTGAGTTCAAGACCAGCCTGGGCTACAAAGCAAGCTCAAGGCCAGCCTGAACTGCATAGCGAGATCCTGTCTCAAAAATAAAATAAAATAAACCCTTTCAATGGCTCCCTACTGCCTCTAGCATAAAATGTATCCCTCTTCCACCCATCTGGCCCCTCCTTGACTCTCACTACCCCTCACATGCATCCTATATTCCAGCCAGGCCACGTTCCACATCCTTTGATTATCTGTCTGTTATTTTGAGACAAGGCCTAAGTTTCTGGGGTGGCTGCAAACTTGTGATGGTCCTGCCTGGCCTCCTGAGTAGCTAGAATTACAGGTGTGGGCCACTGCGCCTGGCTCCAAATTCCGCATTGTCACAAGTCATGCAGAGCGTGTCTTCACAAGTCATAAGTAGTTGGTGGAGCCGACAGACATAATACCCCCTCTGTTTCCGCCCCCTCCTGCCCCATGGAGGTGGATTCTTGCTCTCCCACAGAGGATGATGTCATCCTGGCCAAAGTGATTGGTTCGGGAGGAAGCTGCGAGCTGAGGAGAGCCAATCACAAGATTCTTCCTCAAAGCCAGTCTGCTTTCTAAGGAACTTGGGTCTAAACGTAGATGTGATTCAAGTTCTCATTTCAGCACTGAGTCCTAACAGTGCGGGGACCGAAATGTCTGAGGACACAACTAGCTCTTCTTACTCAAATGCAGGGAATCTGGCCCAGACTGCTGGCTTTCTCTCAGGCCCCAGGGCAAGGTTACTAACTTGGGCCATTTCTGGATTACTTCTCAGAAGCTGCGGCTCTCTCTGAAGCTCTCTCTGTGGTCCCCTGAATTTCCTTCTAGCACCTAGGCCATCCCTTGGAAAAGGCCAGACCTAGCCAGCCTTCTAGCTCTCTCTGCTCTTATGCAGCCCATGGCAGGAGGCGAGAGGCTGGGCAGATGGCAGCCAGAGTCTTTGGTCATTCCAGGCTGCTAAAGCAGAGGACACTGTCCTAGCTGTGTCTGAGCAAGAGAAAGAGTGGTCTTTGTTCTTTCTCAGTTGTCACTTGGCGGAGACTTGGTCCCCTCTCAGCTATGTGCCATAATATACATAATAGTAGCCATGGAGGGCCCAGGGATGGCCAGTGGCCTCAGTCCCTGTTGGTTGGGGCTATGCTGTGGTAGAGGCCGGAGGTCGAGTGAGCGGAGGCCCAAAGATTGTATTCCAAGCCGGAAGGGATGAAGGACATTCTGACCTCCAGCACACACAGCCCCCTCCTGCACATTCTCTGTGCTGCCGAGAGGGAAGGCTCTGCAGGTCTGCTGAGCATTAATGGCACAGCTACAGATGCTCCAAGGTCAAGGTCACCAACCCCATCTCAGATCAAAGGTCTTTTCTCCCTACATCCGAGACAGCCCGTGTGCATCCAGGACAGACAGAAATTTACTCCAGGGGCACAGCTGAAGGCTAAAGATTCTGGCTACAGCCTCCAAGATCTAAGGTGATCAGAGAGGCCCGAATTCAGCATAATAACAGGCCATGAGCCGGGCATGGTGGCGCATGCCTGTAATCCCAGTACTCAGGAGGCTGAGGCAGGAGGATTGTTGTGACTTCGAGAGCAGCCTGGGCTACAAAGTGAGCTCAAGGCCAGCCTGGACTGCATAGCGAGACCCTGTCTCAAAAAGACAAATATATATATATAATAAATAAAATAAAAGGCCATGGCTGGAGAGGGAGAAGTACAGGAGACTGTAGGTTGCTGGCTTCTTTGGTTGCCTCAGCTCTGTCCTAAATGTCTCCTTGGGGCAGACACCCAGCAGCCAGTTCCACTCGAGGTCAGTGGCAAAGTTACTGGGGCACAAGTCAGCCAAGAGTCGAATAGGAGTTCTCTCTGCAGCACTACCATAGTGGCCATGACAGAAGCCGTGATGCTGAGGGTGGGCCAAAGTTCAAAAACACATGAACCATCATTGCTGAGGGGTAGCTTGAGACTCAAGGATCTGCAAGGTTCTTTTTTTTTTTCGTTTTCTTTTTGGATTTTTGAGACAGGGTCTCACTATGTAGTTAAGGCTGGCCTTGAACTCTTGGCGATCCTCTTGCCTCAGCCTCCCAAGTGCTGGGATTACAGGCATGAGCCACCATGTCCGGCTCATCAAGGTTCTTGATGATGCTTACTAACCCGCAGAGAGTCGAAGAATTAGAGAGCTGTCAGGCTTTTGGCAACATGGACCTAGGGATGTTGAATTTCTAAAGCAATCTGTAGGCCTCAAACCATGTCAAACAGGAAGTGGGTACTTCTGTCCAGAAAGGACCATCCTCCCCAGAACAAGATTTTGTCCCTTGGAAAGGACCCACACTAATTACCTTTGTTGACCAAGAAACTTTCTGCAATGTCCGGGGGGGAGAAAAATGTCCTCAAATAAAGGGATAAGTAATAAGTGGATAATATTACTTATCCCTTTATTTGAGGACACTTTTTTTCCTCTTGCTTTCAGGCCTAGTGAAGTTATCAATTATGCTGGCCTCACTTTCCCTCCTGGAGGTGGGCACATGTCCAACGCTGGCCCAAGTCTTCCCTGAGATTTTAGATTTTACTAGTATAGCAACATTTGGAAGGAAGCAGAGTTGAGAGATAAAGATATCGTCATTTGCACCCCTAGATCCAGCCATACCTGAAGGCAGACACAACCTTTGATTTGTCAGGTGCGTTAACCAATTGATATCCTACTGGCTTAAATGTGTTTGAATTGGGGTGTTGCCACTCGAGACTGAAAGGTCCAGACTAATACATAAACACAGAGACACAAATAGCATGTTGCTCAAACTCACACATTATAATGTGACTTCCACAATCTTCCACACCTTTTGTCTAGAGGACAAGATAAATGTTTTATGTTTTGTGAGCACACAGAACCTCTGTCTCATTTTCTTTTTGTTTTGTTTTGATAATCCTTAAAAATGTGAAGACTATTCTTTGTAGGTTATATAAAAATAAACCTCAGACTATATTTTTCCAACCCCTGATATAGATCATCACAACCCCTGCAGCTTTGGACCTGTCCACTCTGTCAGTCTCTAGCTTGTCCCAAAGTATGAGGCGAAATACTTAAAGGCCAGGTGCAGTGGCACACCTCTATAATCCCAGCACAAGAGGCTGAGGCAAGAGGATCGTGGCAAGTTTGAGGCCAACCAAGGCTCCATAGTGAGTTCAAGGCCAGCTAGGACTACATAGCAAGACCCTGTCTAAAACAAAATCAAAAACCTTTAAATGCCATTTTGCTTTGAGTGTCTTGATGTGACTCAGCAGTGAGTAAAGGTTCAGGGTGGAGCTGGGAATGGGAACAGGGTCTTGTGCTATACCACCTGTCCATGACAGACACTGAAATAAATGGTCATCATTAATCTTGGTAACAGTGATAAATTTTCACAACGATACAGTTGTCCAAAGGTTTTGTCCAAAGGTCCCAGTACATCCTTGCCAACTGCCCCTCAGCCTCCTTCCTGATGTCTAAAGCCTTACCTAGGTGCTCTTCCCACTAGCACAGACCTCTGGGACGCTCCACTGTAACTGTGTGGATGGTCTCTCTTTCCCCTTAGTTCCGGTGCTCATGCGTGCACGCGCCCTGTGACCATACTGTGCTTGACTCTTGCACTGTGGACTCTGTACCTCCCTGTGAGTGTCTGTCTACGTGGCCAGGTGCTACGCGCCTCTGTGTCCGTGCCTCACGGTTGGGTTGGTGCACACCGGCTTCCCTCTTGCTTGGAACTCATTTTCAGACACACACTGCACCTGACCTGGCAGTGTTAGTGTCTTATCTAGTCTTCAGCCCCATGACTTCCAAAAATGAGCCAAAGACAGAAGAACAGGTGGGAAAAGTTTTCTTAGAAACTGTTACCAAGGAAGAGCCCTCCAGCCCCAGCCCCACATCCTTGGCTGTCTGAGGCATGTCAGATCAGAGGTGTCCGGCCTCAGCAATATCTGGAGGGACCCAACCCATCTGGGGCCAGAATTAGGTGGATCCATGTCTGTGGGGCAGAGGGAAACGATCCAGCCCCTCCCACCCCAGTAAAACATGTGCAAAGCCCTGCAGGCTGAGCGAGGCAAGGGGCGTCACGGTGTTCTAGGCTGCGTCATGGCCCATCTTACAGAAGCAGGCAGGAAGCACCACCACGGATCAGTTTTATATGGCACCCACTGTATACAACAGACGGACAAAGACGGACAGACGGAGCACACATCACTTCTAAGCCAAACACTGCTCACCATCTAGAACCACCTTGGGTAAGCACATAGGAGATACTCTTGCATAGGAAACATGTACCTTGAAAAGGAATGAAGAAGTATTTGGCAAAACATCTACTTCCCACCCAGGCCCTGGGGAAAGACAGACCTCTAATGCTGAAGCTTCTATGTAGTGAAAATGACCCCCTCCTCCATGGCAGTATATACAGTCTTAAACCTTCCCGCCTGTGTTCACGGCCTTCTATGCAGACCTCAAAACTACTTTACATGTAGACAGACTTAGACTAAGAGACAGAACGTGGCCTGGAGCAAAGGGACGTGGGGACTGGCTCAAGGGGAGGGGACACAGGAGGTGTCCCCGCTCAGCCAAGGGCAAGGCCTCTCTCCAGACTGGAAGGGAAAGTTTCAAGCATCCCAAACTCCTCTCTCTCTCTCTTTCAGGTTGGGGGAGCGGTGGTTACACGGGAAGGGCATTGAGGACAGGCAGGTCCCCTCTCCTGCTGACCAGGGGGCTGCTCAGGATGGCAAAGGCCATGCAGGCCTGAACTCCTCCCAGTGCCTCTTCGGGCCTGCTGTCTGAGTGGGGGCAGTGGACTGTGGGTTCACCGCTTGCTTCTGTACCCTGCTGTTGCCCTGCAGATGAGCCTGGACCCCAAGTCCTTACTGGGTTTTAAAGGGGCCAGGGATAGTTTAGGAGGGGATGAAAGTCTTTCCACAGGCTCCCCTGCCTGGGCTGGGCTAGCAAGGGTCCCTTCACCCTGTCTCCTAGGGATAGTTAAAGGCAGCTTTTATTAGACTATACTTTTTTGTTTCTCTTGTGTGTGTTTTTTTTTTTGTTTCTTTAATTTATATAGAGATATATATATATATATATATAATTCTTAAAAAAAGCAATAGTCCTTTGGTCCCTAAACTCTAAGGAATGATATGATTTCAAAAGGAGTAAATCTGGGCTCCCCTGGCAGGGAAGCCCTTGGCACCCCCAGGCCCTTGGCTGCTCCCCTCCACAGTCAATGCTCAGGGCCTGGCTGCTCTGCCGCAGGCCAGGTGCAGAACAACCCGCTCGATCAGAAACAGTGTCCAGGGGCCTGAGCCCGGGTGCGGGCCTTGGGTCGGATCCGCCTCTGTCCGTCCGCAGCTGCTCCCTTAGGAAGGGCCACTCCAGCATTTCTGTGCTTTTTCTTTGCTTTCTTCGCACTCTTCAGTGTCCACCCTTGGGTGAAAGGCAAAAGTCACCCCAGAAGGCCAGACCAAAGCAGCCTGCACTCTCGGGGCCACTCAGGCGAGTGGCTGGGTCTGTCTTCCTAGGAATAGCCTGTTGCATCAAAGTCAGACCCGGGGTCCCTGGGCAGGTGGCCCCAGCTCAAGTCAGGTGGTTTCGAGTGGCCCTTGAAGGACAGCACATCACTAGGAGTTGCAAGGGGCCTCCTTTGGGCCCATGGCCCTGCAGAAACCTAGAACTTGGCATGTCTCTGCTCACCGCCCACCAGGCCCTGCAGATCCCCACTTCTGAGCGTGCTGCAGACCCTCATCTGCATGGTTATTGCTGTCATCTCAGGACTTACGTCTTGTCTCTTTTTGTTCAAACCCCTCAGTGGTTCTCTAGCACCTTCGGTATACAGTCAGAACACACGGTCAGAGACCCTTCTCAAGTTGGACCACACCTCACTCCTCTCGCCCGCTCCATAGATGGGGTCTCTCTCCCTGCTACTCCCTGCGGTAGGACCAGCTACATGTGGCTGCACTTGCCTCTCCCTGACTACGAAGGCCGGAGCGCTAACTAACGTATCTCAGTCCTCGGGATGAAGCGTGGTCTCTGTCCAAGGGCTCTTCCTAGCTCCTGGCTCCTCTCTTTGTCCTAGACTTCCTCAGAGGTGGGCGCCCCAAGGTCCCAAAAGGCACGTCCGAGCTAGGAGGGGCATCCGGGAGGGATTCACCTTTCAGTGAGAGCAGGTCAGTAAGGCCGATTGGCATCCTTAGGCCTCTTCAGCTGGACCTTGAGCCTCTTCATGCCGATCTGAAAGCCGTTCATGGCCTGAATGGCAGTCTGGGCACTGGTTGGATTGTCAAAACTAACAAAGCCTGGGAGACAGGGTGCAGCACAGAGGTTAGTGGGGACCCCGCCAGGCAGGGCCGCCTTTCCCTAACCCGCTCATCTCCCAAGTCTCGCAGGCCAGTTCCACCAAGTGGACCCCTCCATTGTTTATGTGTGGACAGAGAGATGGGCACACACTTATAAGGGTGAACCATCTGATGTTCCCGAAGGCGTGGTTCTCAGAGGGACAGGAAGTGACTGTGGGGGGAGCAGACAGCACGTCTGTTGGGGTTTTGCCCATCTTTTCCAAGCCTAGGTTGCCTGTCTCCCTCCCCTGCCCCCATGCTGGTCCTCAGACCTGCAGTTGGAGTTGCGGTATCTCAGGTCCCAGCCCAGACAGCACCTGCTTTGGCCAAACTCCAAAGCCCTCACCTGTGTGAACACTTTCTAGATCCCCGAGTTTCCCAGAGGAAAAACAAAGCTTCCTCTTGGTCTAGGCGTGACCCCTTAGCTAAAATGTGACCCTGCTTTGTGTTGTACATTCAGCCTCGGGAAATCACCGCCTCAGGCAGGGTCTGGAGAGCAACCTCTCTCCGCAAGGCCGGGGAGAGCCCTAGGGAGGGGGGCTCAGCTCACCAAAACACTTGCTCTGGTTGGTGGCGCGATCCACAAAGACTTTGGCAGAGACGACAGCTCCAAAGGGCAGGAAGGTCTGTATGAGTTCCGCATCCCCAAACTCCTGAGGCAGGTGATAGATGAAGAGGTTACAGCCTTCAGGGCCTGCAGGGACAGGAGCGGGCTGGTTCAGGGGAGGGCCCCGGGCCAGCCCCGCCAGGCCCTGACGCCCCAACCCCAAGTTCCTCACCTTCTCTTTGCTGCTGGGGCAGGGCTGAAGGTTGCTGGGGAAAAGTTGTGCTCACTGGGGCATAGGCTGACGGATAGGCTGCTGGAGACAGAGTCAGGAGGGGCACTGACCCCACAGCCAACCCCAAGCAGGGGCCCGTCCTCCTGGTCACCAGTTCAACCAGGGCACCCTAACCCTCGGCCCAAGAGAGGTTGTTGGAGGGCTGGGCATGAGCAGGAGGGAAGTTCGAGTCCTGGGAAGAGAGCCTGAGCCCCCCGTCTCTTCCTTCCTTTCTGGGACCCGTCCCCCCCAAGGCCCGCGCAGTGCCCAGTGAAACCTGCGTAGTGGTGTATCCCAGCGTAGGCCTGCTGCAGGGGGTCAGCCACGCCAGGGCTCTGGGCTGGGGAGAGAGGGGCCAGGCCCATGGTGAAGGCAGGTGGGCAGGGCCCGGTGAGAGACTCGGGGGGAGTGGAGAGTGGAGGGAAAGGAGGGGAGTCCTTCCCCCAGAAGCAGGGCCCTGCCACCCCTTGGCCCCTGCTCCCCACTCCGCCTTGGTAGCCTACCTGGGTAGGGAGAGAGCCCGTTACTGTACAGCGTATCGGAGCCCGGCTGCCCGTTGGTCTGGGCGGTCAGGGGGCTGAATCCATTGACCCCGATGGGTCCAGGGAGACCGGGGAGGGCGCCTGGGCCACCTCCAGGTGGGGAGTTTGCTGTTGATGGTGGAAAGGAGGCTGAGTCAGGCTGCAGACCACCTGGTTCTCCCAGCTGCAGCCCAGTCCCGGGCCCCTACCTGCTGCAGGCAACAAAGGTGCAGCCACCAGGCTGAAGGCTGCGACATGCTGCATCTGGGCTGCCACAGCTGCCACAGGGCCAAGGCCAGGACCCTGGGCCGCCGCCAGCAGGGCTGCCTGGTGCTGCAGGATCTTGGGCGAGAAAGAGGGCTCTCATGGGAGTCTCTGCGGGGGCATCCCGGCCTGGTTGGCCAGCCTGGCCAGCTGTCCCGGGGCCAGTCACCTACCGCGGTAGTGTAGGCTCCGCAGGCCCCGAGGGGCAGTGGTGCAGGGTGCAGGGCACCCAGCTGGCCGGCCATCTGCTGCATGCGCCTCAGCGCGCGCTCCCGGTCAGTGTCCGCAAGCTTCACCACCAGGCTGGACGAGGCGCCCTGATGGGCAGGGCAAGGAAACCACAGTCCTGACCTATCCGGCTGTGACCAAGGTCCCTGTGCATGTACGATGTGTGAGAGGAGCCCACCCCGCTCCCTGGCCTCACCCAGCCCGCGCCTCACCGCCATGGTCCGGCTCCCGTGCAGACCCTGGATGGCTGCCTGGGCTTCTCCTTGGCTCCCAAACTTCACAAAGGCGCAGCCTGGGCAGGAGAGAGGGATCAGGCAGCTTAGGTCACAGAGGCCAAAAGGACACAGAGTGAGAAAAGTTACCAGGAAGCCCCAGGGCCGGCTCAGGTCACCTTTACTGGTGCCATCTGGGCTGCGCAGGACCGTGCACTCCTCGATGTGGCCAAAGGGCTGGAACAGGCGTCTCACGTCCTCCTCACCCTGCTGCTTGCCCAGCATCCCCACAAACAGCTTCCGGTCCTCTGGGGACAAAGCCTGGGATGATGACCTAGGCCCTCCAGCCCTCCTAAGCCCCTCAGAGTAGCGGGCGGAGCTTGGAAAGCAGCTCACCTCTCTAGCTCTGGAAGGAGGTGAGGGAAGAAGAAGTGAAAAGGCCCAGGGCCACCAAGGTTGGGTCGCTGCAGGACAGAATGACCGCCAGGGAGATCTGGGGGGAAGGAATCAGCTCAGGTTCCCATCGGGAAAACCCTGGGCTTGGAGAAACCAGAAGCGCTCACTGCTTCTCCTGTGGCGGGTGGCAGAGACAGTCACGATATTTTGGGATGAGTGGGGGCCCCTACCCACGTTATTTTTTTTCTTTCTCCTCTTCCTTTTTGGTGCTGGGGATGGAAGCCAGGGCCTCACGCTTGCTAGGCAGGATCTCTACAACTGCACTAATTCCTCAGCACTATATGCAGCGTTTTATACATTTGATTCTTTTGTTGTTAGAGCTTAGGAAAGGCCATTCCCCAAAAGACCCTTCTGGTCGTATTGAAGGAGGGGACTCCTCAGAGGCCTGTGTTCAGACTGCACCCAGAGAAGAGAGCTTCTGCTGGTTCCTCCGGTTAGTAGGCTAGTTCTGCTAGCTAGCCTGGTGGCAAGGGCTAGAACCAAGCTCAAATCAAGGAGGGACCTGGGTAAAGCCAGAAAACAGCTGTCTTCTCCCAATGCCTCATCCTGGACACTGAGCCCCAGCATGACGAGTCCAAATCCAAACCAGTGCCTCGCCAAGGCCTATAGAAGCTTGGGCTCCTGAGCCTTCGACGTTAGCATCCTCCGCACCACACTCGCTGAGCCCCTGACCATGTCCTCACCTCCCACTGCCACCGCCCCTCTCCATTTCCTCTCTCCTGATTTCCTTTGTCCTCCTCGGGATGAAGAACAAATCCGGCCCGCAGACCTGGATGACCCCCCACAAAAAAGCCTCCTGCCTCAGCGTGGTCCTGCTTTCTAGGACAGGGGCAGAGGTACAGAAGGAGAACTGGTCAGGCACCAGGGACTAGCGCACATCTAGCAAGCGAGGCCTCTGCAGCACTCGCCGAGAGCCTGAGAGAGAGGCGCTGGGCCTGACGGTAAAGTCTGGCTCCTCTCTGTGTCAAGGTAAACCTGAATTCCGATGGGCCCTGCCATGTATGGGGCAATACCCGTTGGGAGAGATGGGGTGCATGGGAGTCTGGCTTCAGGCTTCACTGCTAAGATCCTAGAGCTCAGGTCAGCCCATCCCAGACTCCTTTCTGCTAGACAGGTAGGGCTTCTTGGGTCCCATGTGCTGAAAGACAAGGCTGGTGGGAGGAGGGCATCATAGGTTGAAGCCTGGTTGACAGTGAGGTAGAAGAATAGACCAAATGAAGTTAATAATTTCCTCTAGGTCAAACTCTACCAGTTTGGTAAAAAAAAAAAGTGCTACAAAAGACAGGCAAGAGATGTCTGAATAAGAGCACCACATGGCAGCGGTGGCAGTGGTGGTGAGGGGTTCATGGTCTCTAGGAAAATGGTAACATCAAAATAGAAACTCAGTGGAAGCAGCTGAAAGGTGCAATCAGTGTACAGTCGGGACATAGCTGGAAAGCTACCCAGTGGAATGGAAGAACTGCTCTTCCTTCCTGGTTTTCCTACCGAATGTTTTTAAACCCAAGTGGCTTAGGCTCCCCCAGAGCCATCTCCATGAAGCTGCCTTGCACAGCTGACCATATACATTAGGGTTTCCAGTGCAGTGAATGACAGGATTGAAAGCCCAGACAGAATGCAGGCGAGGTCGGTCTCGTGTACCTCATTCCGAAAGAACACCGAGCGGGCTGCCCGAGACACCCAGGCACATCCATCTAGGCCCCTCACACTCATCTCCATGTTGCTGGGATGTCGAGATTATAGGGACAGAAGAATAGAAAGTCTCAGCTGTGGGGTGCCAGCCACCAGCCCATACCGAAAAGACTGCTCCCCAGTTCAGCCCTGTGCTACCCCAGAAAGCTCTGCTGGTGGCAGCGGCGACACAGGCTCTCCCACCTAGGATTATCAGCAATGGCTGCAGCCTAAGAGGCCGGCGGGGGCGGGGGGGGGGACACTCAGCACTAGCAGAGGCTCTTGGCCATATCTGATAAGCATCAAGGACGCTTCACGGCAGCGGGCGGCCATGCCCCGCCGCCTGCTGCGGGGCCTGTGGCGGCGCTGGGGCCGTTACAAGTATCGCTTCGTTCCCTGGATCGCGCTGAACCTGAGCCACAACCCGAGGACCCTTCGATATGTTCCAGAGGAATCCAAAGACAAAGTTATCTCAGATGAAGCTGTCCTAGGAACATTACTGAAAGTTTTCCAGGCTTTATTCTTAAATTATCTCAATAAACAATCAGATATCTTGGCCTTACTTTCAGAACCTGTTAAGTCAAACTATCAAGACCTACTGGCACTTCAGCATCAAAGGGTGAATCTGCTTGAAAAGAGACATCAACAGCAAAATATTTTTAAACCAGAAGAAATTCTTTATGAGACATTGGGTTTCAGTGTTGCCCGAGCAACTAGCTCATTGGTTTCTGCAGGAAGAGGAGTCTTCGTTACTAAAGGACTGGTACCAAAAGGCGCAGTTGTATCTATGTATCCTGGTACAGTATATCAGAAGTATGAGCCAGTCTTTTTCCAGTCCATTGGGAACCCATTTATTTTTAGATGCCTGGATGGAACACTCATTGATGGAAATGACAAAGGAATATCAAAAGTTGTGTACAGATCTTGCAGTGGAAGAGATCGGCTTGGCCCTTTAAAAATGAATGATACTACATGGCTGACATCAGAAATTCATAATCCACTGGCTATAGGACAGTATGTCAACAATTGTTCAAATGACAGAGCAGCTAATGTCTGCTATCAGGAATTTGAAGTGCCTGGAGTTTTCCCCATAGAACTGAAGCAGTATCTTCCAAACATTGCCTACAGCTATGAAAAACAAAGCCCACTTCGATGTGTGGTTCTTGTTGCACTGAGGGACATCAAGCAAGCAGAAGAGCTCTTTTTGTTGCACTGAGGGACATCAAGCAAGCAGAAGAGCTCTTTTCGAACTACTACACAATTGTCAGCTAACTTGGTGCACTGGAGATTAGGTTTTCTAGTTAGCATACTGAGTTAACTCAGAATGTTCTTTTGTTAATCATTCTGAGTTCCACCTGCAGAATATGTATTTGGGAACTTAATTGAAATAAGAATTGTTTTATTGATATTATGGTTAAGTTCCAATTTCATGGTAAAAGTGACTTGCTTCACTATGGTTTCAAAATTTGTAATGCAATTGCAATATAATTGATTTTCACCTAAATACACAATAGCTTATTAAATTAAAAAAAAAAAAGCATCAAGGACTTTAACTCTACAACAAACAAAGACCTGATAGAACTAATAAATGAATTCAGGAGACTTGGAAGATACAAAAGCAGCACTCAGAAGTGAGTTGTGTTTGTATACACTAGTGATAAACATCTGAGATGGAAACTAGGGAGACAATTCCATTTACAATAACATCAAGAAGAATAAAGTACTTAGAAATAAGTGGCTGCAGAAATGAAAACCTTATACACCTGAAAACTACAAAGCGGTGCTGATAGAAATAAAAGAAGAAAAATGAAGAAATTAAAGAATAAACAAATGGAAAGACATCCTGTGCTCATGGATTGGAAGACTAGTGTCAATACTACCCCATAGGAATCTACATACTTAATATAATCCTCATCAAAATTTTGACAGCATATTTTTGCAGAAATAAAATAATCCATCCTAAAATTTTTATGGAAGTTGGGCGTGGTGGGCACGCCTGTAATCCAAGCACATGGGAGGCTGAGGCAGGAGGATCACCATGAGTTCAAAGCCAGCCAGGAACTGGGGATATAGCTCAGTGGCACAGTGCCTGCCTGGCAAGGGCAAGGTCCTGAGTTGGATTCCTGGTTCAAAAAAAACCCAAACAAACACAGGTAGCCTGGACTACATAGTGAGTTAATTCAAGGCCAGCCTAGAATATAGCGAGACTTAAAAAAAAAAAAAACCACACACACACACACACACATAATATTTCTACAGAATTGCAAAGAATCTCAAAAAACCAGCAAATACTGAAAAAGAACAATTTCCTGTGTCAAAGTTCATTACAAAAGCTACAGGAATCAAAAGTACAGTCCTGGCATAAAGATAGATAACCAGACCAACGGGACAGGAGAGCCCAGCAACCCTCACACTATGTCATGTGACCTTTAGTGAGCAATCCAAGAGCACCCCACAGGTAAGGGGCCATCTTTTCAACAAATGGGGGTGGGAAAAGCGGATACCACTTGCAGAAGAATGAAGTTAGATCTTTATTTTTATGCCAGACACAAAAAAGTCAACTGAAGATGGATCAGAGTCCTAAATGTGCAAGTGAAAACTACAGAACTCTTAGAAGAAAAATAGAAGGGAAAACCGCATGACATTGGACCTGGCACTGATTCCAGGCACAAAAACACAGGCAACAAAGGCAAAAACAGATAAATTAAGACTACAGAAATACGAATAATTTCTGTGGGTAACATGACACTCTCGCCTGCCTGGCAAGCACAAGGTGGTGAGTTCACTTCCTGACACCCTTACCTGGGTATAAGGCAATCTATGAGAAGCAAGGAAATATTTCCAAATAACATATCTTTTTTTATATCTTTTTAAAATTTTTTTAATGGTGGTACCGGGGATCAAACTCAGGACCTT
This sequence comes from Dinomys branickii, assembly GCA_004027595.1. Lineage (NCBI taxonomy): Eukaryota > Metazoa > Chordata > Mammalia > Rodentia > Dinomyidae > Dinomys > Dinomys branickii. The sequence continues at coordinate 71,633 of PVLD010004291.1, forward strand.
GTTCTTGCCAGGCAGGCGCTTATTCCACCAAGCTATATCCCAGACCCTCTTTCTTTTTTTTTTTGTCTTTGTGACAGGGTCTCGCTATGCAGTTCAGGCTGGCCTTTGGCTCACTTTGTAGCCCTGGCTGGTCTAGAATTAGCAATGAAAAAAAAAAAAAATAGAACTCGCAATGATCCTCCTTGCCTCAGCCTCCCCAGGGCTGGTATTACAGGGGTGTGCCACCAGGCCCAGCTCCTCAAATAATATATCTAGTAAAGTGCTAATATCCAGCATATACAGAGAACTCCTATGACCAATGGTAATGACAACAAAATGCAATTTTAAAACAGGTGAAGGAGTTGGGTGTGGTGGCGCACACCTGTAATCCCAGCGCTTGGGAGGCTGAGGCAGGAGGAGACCAGCCTAGGCTTGGGAGGCTGTAGCGAGTTTGAGATCAGCCCGGGCTACAAAGTGAGTCCAAGTCCAGCCTGAACTGCAGAGCGGGACCCTGTCTCAAAAAGACAAAACTAACTAACTAACTAAATAAATAAAATAGGTGAAGGACTTGAGCTCACACATCTACAAAGAAGAATACACAAGTGAACAAGAAGCATATGAAATAGCCCTAAACATCCATCAGTAAGGAACTGCAAATCAAAACTATAGTAGGAAATCACCTATGAGAATGACGGCATTCTAAGAAATGGAAAAAATAACAGATGTTAGCGGGGACGTGGAGAAATTGAGTTGTGCGCTGCTGGTGGGAATGTAGACTAGCACCACCTCTCGGACAGGTTTGGTACTTCCTCAAAAAAATAAAAACTGAATTATTGTGTGATTCGTCAGTACCTTTGCAGGATATGTATCCAAGACACTAAAAGCAAGGTGAGGGTTTTTTTTCCGCATTTCTTTAAGAAATCAGTTTTAACCAGGCGTTGTGACAAATGCCTGTAATCCCAGCATTTGGGAGGCTGAGGCAGAAGGATTGCCAAGAGTTCAAATCCAGCCAGGGCTCCATATTGAGTTCAAGGCCAGTCTAAACTGCGTAGTGAGAACCTATCTAAAAAAAAAAAAGAAAAAATCCAGCTGGGTGTGGTGGCACACGCCTGTAATCTCAGCATTTGGGAGGCTGAGGCAGGAGGATTGTTGCGAGTTCGAGACCAGCTTGGGCTACAAAATGAGCTCAAGGTCAGCCTGAAATGCATAGCAAGACCTTGACTCAAAAAGGCAAAAAAGAAGAAAAGTTGATTTTAAGTGATAAGTAATTTTATATATTTATGGGCTACCGTGTAATGTTTTGATCGAAGTATATATGTTGTGGAAAGATTCACTCAAGCTAATTACATCCACACCCCAACTACTCAACTTTATTTATCTTTCGCAGTATTTAATCAAAGGCCTTTGCCCTGAGCTGTAGCTGAATCCTCTTTTTATTTTTTAGTTTGGACAAGGTCTCACTAAATTGCACAGACTGTGTTTGAACTTGTGGTCCTCCTGCCTCAGCCTCTCCAAGTGCTGGGATTACAGGCATGCACCATCACACCAGGCTCTAACTTCTCATTTCAAATGCACAATCAATTATTATTAGTGATGGTTATCATGCTATGCAATAGATCGCTATCTATTCTGTTCAACTCCTATTTAACAGAAACTTTGCTTCCTTTGAGCAATATCTCTCCGTCTCCATTTTCCCCTCCTATCAGCCTCTGTTCCCCCCCCCTTTCTTTTGTTTTCTTGAGACAGGATCTGTGTAGTTCGGACTCTCTTTGAATTCTCTATGTATCCCAGGCTGGCTTCCAACAGGCAATCCTCCTGCCTCAGCCTCCCACAGTGCTGGGATTACAGGCAAGTGCCATTATTTCTGGCTGATGTTTTTAAGTCAGGGTCTCACTATGTAGTTCAGGGTAATCTCGAACTCACAGTGTAGCTCAGGTTGGTCCCTAACTCACAGTGAGTTTCCTGCCTCGGCCTCCTCAGTGCTAGGGTTTCAGGCATGTCCCATCACATCTGGCCACAGTAGCACTGCATATAATAATCAAGAGGTGAAAGCAATCTAAATGTCCACCCAGAGATGAGAACATAACCAAATGTGATATGTACTTTCAAAGGACCATTACTCCGCCTTGAGAAAGGAAACTTTGATTTCTCCTTAAATATGGATGAACCTTAAATACATTATGCAAGATGAAATAAGACAGTCACAAAAAGACAAATACTGTACAATTTCATTTGTCTGAGGTATCTAGAGAGGTAAAACTCATACTATAGAAACAAGCTGGGCACGGCAGCACGTACCTGTAAACCCAGCACTTGGGAGGCTGAGGCAGGAGGACTGCAAGTTTCAGCCCAACTTGGGCAACTTAGTGAGACCCTGTCTCAACAGAAAAAAAAAAATCAAAAGGACCAGGTAGGTAGTTAGTACAAAGTCTCTAGGTTCAATCCCCACTCCTGCAAAGGAAAATAGAACAAAACTCATAGAGACAGAAGGCGGATTATGAGTACCAGAGGCTTGAGGGAAGGGGAAATGGGAGCTGTTTAATGGGTACAAGATTTCAGTTCTACAAATAAAAAGTAAAAACAACACAAACACATTTATTAATAAATTTACATGGTTAACTTAAAAACAGTTTAGACAGTATATTCTGTTATACGTATTTTACCACTTAAAATAAAATAAAGCAGCCAGGTGTGGTGGCAAACGGCCTGTAATCCCAGCACTTGGGAGGCTGAGGCAGGAGGATGATTGCGAGTTCGAGACCAGCCTGAGCTACAAAGTGAGCTCAAGGCCAGTCTGAACTACACAGCGAGACCCTGTCTCCAAAAGACAAAAAAAAAAAAAAAAAAAAAAAAAAAAAAAAAAAAGAAAAGAAAGAAAAAAGAAATTCAGGCAAATATTAAATGGTTTCAGGCTTGTGATAAGAATGAAAATGTGGTAGCAAATAATCAGCACTTGATTTAAACCAAATTTCAAGATTAAAAAAGGAGATGCCTAAAGTGTATTTTAAAATGCGTTGGCACACACCTATAATCTTGGCACTCTGAAAGGCTGAGGCGGGAAGATTGCAAGTTCAAGCCTAGCCTGGGCAATTCAGTGAGTTAGCAAGATCTTGTCTCAAAATAAAGTTTTTTTTGTTAGACATAGTGGCACATACCTGTAATCCCAGCACTCAGGAGACTGAGGCAGGAGGATCGCTCCGAGTTTGAGATCAGCCTTGGATACATAGCAAGTTCGAGGCCAAGGCCAGCCTGAACTACATAATGAAATGTGAAACTTTATATTTCAAAACAAAACAAGATGAAACAAAAAAAAAGTTTTATAAAGGACTAGAGATGTGGCTCAATGCAAAGGTTCTGGGATCCATCCCACAGTTTCTCTCTCTCTCTCTCTCTCTCTCTCTCTCTCTCTCTCTCTCTCACACACACACACACACACACACACTACTCTAAAAATGTTTAAATTTGAAGGATAAAGAATAAAACATAAGCAAAAACTCACATGGAAAGAGTTTATAGATTGATTACTTAGCCTATTCAGTGTCTCAGGGGTCTTGGGCACATAAATACTTTTAGTAAAAAAATAATTTTAAAACACTAAGCTGGATGCCCGGTGTGGTAGTGCACACCTGTAATCCTAGCACTTGGCAGGCTGAGGCAGGAGGATCATTACAAGCTCAAAGCCAGCCTGAACCGCATAGCTGGGAAATATAACAAGGAAGATATACAGCCTAAATGAATAAATGTTATTTTTTGTGCAAAAAAGAAAAAGGAAGATAATCACCATTGTGATCTATGAATTTATTGATTCTGTGTTATGAGATCTGAAAGAGAAGAAAAAATATATAAGAGTTCAGTGATTTTTAAAATTTTTTTGCCTTGTGAATAAAAAACACTTTTCCCCTAGGACCGTACTTTGTATTTAACTTTCAGTGGTGTTTCCAAAGTAGAGATAATGTTAGTTGAGAAAAATCAATTGCAGTCCCATACCAAACAGCATATAAAACAGACTTATTTAGTTAACATTGAGGGATCTGGGTTGCTTCACCTCTGATCTCAGCCCCCACGAGGCTGACATTTTGAAATACATGAACCTTGGGTTTTTATCCAAATTCTTCCCCCACTTCTTTTTTCCCCCTTTCTTTCTCTCTCTTTCGAGAGTTGTTGCCATGTCCTTGCTATGTCACCCAGGCTGGCCTCATACTCATGAGTTCAAATGATCCTCCTGCCTCAGCCTCCCAAGTATCTGGGACTATAGGGACACACCATGATCTCCAGTTTAGGCAAATATGTACTATTTTTGTCTTTTTGAGACAGGAACCTGCTATGCAGTTCAGACTGGCCTTGAGCTCATTTTGTAGCCCAGGCTGGTCTCAAACTCACAGTGATCCTCCTGCCTCAGCCTCCTGAGTAATGGGATTGCAGACATGGGCTACCATGCCCAGCCTTAGGCAAACATTCAAAGTTCACCTTCAAATGTACCTAAATGCTGAAGGAAAAGTTTTTGCTACTATGATTCTTTTTTTTTGCGGTACTGGGGATCAAACTCAGGACCCTGCGCTTGCTAGGCAGGTGCTTATTCCACTGAGCTATATATCCCCAGCCCCGATACTATGACTCTTTAATGTAGAAATGAGGGCCAGCAGTGTTTGAGGAGTGTCACTATCCTACGCTGTAGGCAGACGCTGGGTATAGAGGCACACATCTGTAAACCCCGCATGCAGGAGGCTGAGGCAGGAATATTGCTTAGAGTTTGAGGCCAACCTGGGCTACATAGTGAATTCAAGCCCAGCCTGAATTACATAGCAATATCCTGTGTCACAAAACAAAACAAATGGGCTGGGGATGTAGCTCAGTGGCACAGCATCTGCCTGGCAAGTGCAAGGCCCTGAGTTCAATTCCCAGTGCCCAAAATAAAACAAAACAAAAAAACAAAGCAAGCAAACAAACAAAAAACAATCAGAAATAATAGAACATATACTATGGACATTGGTCATTTCTACCACAAACCTCCTGCTAATTGATTACAATTAAGAATACCAGTACTCTTCTGCATTGGAATCTAAATTCAAGAGACAGAACATAAAGTAACTATTTTTGTTAAAAACCTCATATGTGCAAGACAGAATACTTCTTTATGGCAGATGGAGGAAAATAGCATACTTTGGGCCAAAGAAGCAAGTTTGTCTTTTGAGACAGGATTTTACTATGCAGTTCAGGCTGGCCTTGAACTCACTTTGTAGTCCAGACTGGCCTCGAGTTCACAGGGATCCTCCTGCCTCAGCCTCCCGAGTGCTGGGATTATAGGCATGAACCACCATGCCCCGCTCCAAAGAAGCAAATTTGATAGGTTTAGTTAAAATCTCACAGTGCTAGTCTTTTAAAATAATGGAATTAGTTGCCAAGACTTAATAAAATTAAGCTGTAATGTTTTATAAGGTCATGATAGTTTCATTTAAGTTCCTATAGCATTTAAGTTGAGTTCCTATAATATTTCATTGAGTTCCTATAGTATTTAAGTTGGTGATCCCTGCTTTTTCGTTTTTGGTTTTCTGAGACATAGTATCACCATATAGTTCACCCTTGAATTTGCTACATAACTCAGGCTGGCCTCAAACTTGCAGGAATCCTCCTGCCTCAGCCTCCCAAGTGCTGGTGCTCCTAGGAATCTTGTGCAGAAAGGAAGGAAAAACGTTAATACCCAGGCATGCACCAACATGCCCAGCTGGCCTATTTTATAGGAAAAGAAATCATATAATAATCCTTTTCAAAAGTAAATGGTGGAATTTGGGGTGGGGTGAGACAGGCTGTCATTATGTAGCCCAGGCTGGCATCAGACTCATGGTGATTTTCTTGCCTCAGCCTCTTGAATGGTAGGATTACAGATACCCACCACCATGCTTGGCTCATTTCTTATATTTCTTTCTTTCTTTCTTTTCTTTTTTTTTTTTTTTTTTTTGAGACAGGGTCTTGCTATGCAGTTCAGGCTGGTCTTGAGCTCGCTTTGTAGCTCAGGCTGGGCTCAAACTCGCAACAATCTTCCTACCTCAGCCTCCCAAGTGCTTGGGATTACAGCCACGTGCCACAACACCTGGCAATTTGTTGCACTGCAAATGCAAACATTCAATTGCATTTTTAAAAGTTGAGCTCCTGAGCCATTAAGTTGTGTTGAAATTCCGCAGAACGAAACTCATTTTAGAAGAGCGATGAGATGGCTGTGACAGGGCAGGGAACACATCTGATTAGTAACAAGACTGTGTCCCAGGCCCGCTAATCGTGAAATGCTTATAAATGATCAAGGCTCGACTGTACCACAAGACCTGATCCATGTGCCTCGCGTGTCCCGAGCAGGAGCAGGGAGGAACTAAGCGGTCTGGCTGTGCAAGTTTGCAGGGGTTATTCACGGATGCTCTCAGCACGCACACTGCTCGAGAGCCATCTCTTGGCAAGAAATACTTGTGCGACCGTCACTGCTAAGGCTGGTTGCTCAGCAGCCACGTGTGCTTTGCCTCCCTTCTTGAGCTACTCTGAGTGCGAGCTGGGATGCCAGGAAGGCAGAATCTGTCAGTGAGGTGGCACCTGGGAATCTTGTGCAGAAAGGACGGAAAAATGCTAACACCCAGGCTGATGGCACAAGACCAAGAGCAAGCAGCACTAGCAGCGGGATGCTCCCACGCTCAGCTTCCCCAGGGCCGGTGAGACGCGGAGGCCACACCGTGGGTCCAGCTGCTGAACAGGACTCCGAGGCGCACCAGCGCGCCGTGCGGAGCTCTGGGCCTTTGGAGCTGCTCTTTCAGCTCACTTGAGTGTTGTAGGGGACATATCTGTGGGGTCTCCTCATGTCTCTGAGCAAGGCTTAGCATATGGCCAGCAAGGTGCCTAATAGAGCTTCCCGTGGAGGGGAAACTCTTGGGACATGAGATCGAGCAGTTTGATATGCACCCTGGTACATCTTGAAAACTGCCTGGAAAGAATGAGACGGGAAAGGAGGGCGTGTCTGAGGAAAGGGGAGGGAACTTGGAAATATCTCTCCAGCACAAAGTGGGGGTGATAACATCTTAACCAGACATCAGAAATCAGAGCTCAAAGTTAGAGAATCTATTCGCAACGTTTCAGGAGGTGGAGTTCTTCCTGGAGAACCAAGCTCCGTCAGGGTGCCACGAAGCCCTGGAAGTATTTACTAGAGTATAGAACCCCACAATAGCACCACGAAGGCCAGAAGTATTTACCGGAGAACTGAGTACCACGATGGTACCACAGCACAATGTGGGTGTGGACACTGAACACGAAGTCTGAGTCTTACTCAAGGGAGAATCAACGGACATCAAGGAAAGCTACACACAGGTGCCCTGAAATAATACAGGATCCAAGGGCAAGAAAGACATCGAGAACCACACCGGAAGCCCACACTGCCTTTCTAGAATGGAACCTAGCCAGAGTGTAGCGCGCTGTTAGAAAGCTTTTTATCAGTCTTGTTTTTAAAGAGCAGCAATCTCTCTACCAGAAGAGTGTAGCTGAAAAATGCAGACTTTCTAGGCTTCTCCTCATAGAATCTAGCCTCTTCCCGTGTCTTGCAAAGCCTATCGTCCCAGTCCCATTTGTCACCATGATTAACCAGGCAGCGACAGCGAAGGAGTGAGTGGCCTCAATCCAAAGTGGAATGGGGCTCTGCAGTCAGAAGAATCTGGGAAAGAAGAATAACTAGAGCCTGATTCTTCAAGCACCCCTGTTGAGTTCTACCTAGCAAAACAGGAAGGAGCACTCTCCAGGGGTGAGGCGGTAATCGCCCCCTCCCTGTCCCCGGCACCTGGCACCTGCTTCCGCCCTTCCTGTCGCCGCCCTTCCTGTCGCCGGGTCTGAGTTCCCCAGACCTCACCCCCCTGCAGCCTGAGCTGGGGTTGGTTGAGCCGCTTCTGAGGCTGAGGAACTCCAGGACTCCTTTGTGTCCCCCAGCCAGGCAGGGTCTGTTAAGAAGCCACAGGTAGGACTGACTCCAGAAATAAGCCCACCATCCTCTCCACGGGGGCGCCTGAGGTTGGTCAGACAGGAACGTTACCTCCTCGGCCCTCACTGGCAGCCGGCTTCACTTGGATCGGACGGTTCATCTGAAAGACATTGGACCAACACACGCGTTCAGCAGGCCCGCTCGGTCCTGGGACACAGGTTTCACTGCCCCTGGACTCCTCAGAAGCTGAGCCCTGACCCCTCTGAATTCTGTCCTTCACCATTCCTGGGATCACAGACGTTTTCCAGGGCCCCTTTCTTAAACCCAGGCATTCAGAAAGGGGGAAGCCTGCAGGGACCAGTGGCGGGGGGCTCCGGGCAAATCCAGGCTGGAATGAGATGGTAAAGAGGTCTGTCTCTCTCTGGCTCTGGAATTTATTTAAAAGCTTTGAGGGAGAGGAGGTGGGTGGGAGGGAGCAGCTGATCGTGCACGTTTGTGTCTTAAGCCTAAACCTAGGGACTCGTGCTGTGTAGATGAAATCAGATTGGTGCTGCGCTGTCTCCCCCAACTCTGCCGTTCCGTGGTTGTCTGAGCTGAAGCCCCGCTCTCCCAGGTGCAAGTCGTCAAGTGGAGAACCCATTCCCAAGCCCTGGAGTCATCACAGACTCCGCGTTCACCCTCCCTGTGCCTTCCCCGGGCCCCTTCCTCAGAGGATGCTGGCGTTGTCTCGGACCCCAGCCTCCAGCCCTGCTCGCCTGGTCTTCTTCTTCGGGGATGGCCTCACCCACACCCACAGCTGCTCTGTCCACACAGGCATGACTCAGAGCTCCGCGTCCCGGCCCACATTCCCTCCCGAGCCTCCCAGCCTCGTTCGCAGCTACTTGCTGGACGCCCTAGCTACAAAGGCCTTGGCACCTTCCACTCATCACACCCAAACCCAAGCTCTTCTTTCTCCCGGGCCTGGGACCCCGGACCCCCACGCTGTACACCCAGAAGCCCAGCGTGGGCTTCTCCCAGCATGGCCTCCCCACCCTCCAACCAGTTACATCTTGTCATCCAAGGGCCCGCTGACCAGAGATGGTTAAGCATCCCCTGGGAACCACATGAGACTCCTAGGTTGGGGGACTGTATGCTTTGAAGAGCTCCTAGGTGATGTGAAGAGACCCCCCCAGCCCCAGCCCCCAACCACCCTAAGGGGATTCATGATTGAACCCCATCTCACCTTCCTCTCATGGGTGTTGTGGGGATCACATGAGGTAATGGGGACGCAAAGGTCTTGGTAAAGTGCCAAGAGCCGGGTGCGTAGGATGTGAGGAATTATTGTTGGGGGGGCAGAGAGCTGAGGGCCGGGAGGCAGGAACAGCGGCCCTCCTGCTCACGGAGGAAGGGTTACTGATGCCCATCTGGCCTGAGAAGGTGATGCTCTGACCCCCTCCCCTCAGGAAACGCACTGCTTCTGCACCAATCAGGGACCACGCCATCCCCTACCAATGTGCTTGTTGCCGAGACAACAGGCAGCTTCCTGTTACCATAGCCACAAGTGCTACCCGGTAACTATGGTAACGCCCTGGCAGTCACAGTTGAGCAATTTCCTTTGGATCAAATTTGGGGGGGTGGGAGGGGTGGCGAGGACTTTTTAAAAAATAAAAACAAGGAAAGGAAAGCAGGCAAAGCCTGAAGCAGCACAGACCCCTTCCCATCCAGGGTGCTGACACATCCACCCCCTCTAGTGGTGTGCCAGGGTGCCAGGCGGTGCGGGGGGCGGCAAGACACCAACAGGACTCAGGGTGCGGTCTAGAGGGAATGACAGATCAAGCTGAGCAAGCAGGGTGAGCAGGGCAGGGTGATCAGTGCTGGCCTGGACCAGGGGCCAGGAGGACCGGGCCGTCTGTGGGTATGGCCACCTGTCATAGTGAAGGAGAGACCCAGGCACAGAGCCACAGGGAGGAGAGACACGGGAAAGACAAGGAAACACAGGAAGAGAGAAGTGAGAAAGAGTAAGAGACAGACACGGATGGGGCAAGGCAAGAGAACGGGCAGTGGCGATGGGAAGGGTCAGGGAGCGGGTGCAGCAGGACAGGGAGAATCTTCACAGGGAAGGAGGGAGGGGGCAGCAGCCTGGGGTGCAGGCAGTGAGGGTGAGCAAGACCGTCATTATTGTATTAATTCTTAAATAGATCCTGAGATGCTCTCTCTGGGGCCTGGAGAGCCCAGTGCATGTGACAGCAGCGGTTTCCATGGCAGCTGCCTCCCAGCCAGGTTTCCCGGGAGATGGTGCTCAATGATGCTCTGGACAATGCCCCGTCCACACCTCCATCCCTTCCTGGGACAGTGGGCATCAGGTGTCGTACCCAGTAGGGTCTGGGTGCCAGAGGCTGAAGGGTGAGCCTCCCAATCGCCGCACAGAGATGGAGGCCATTGGTGTTTCCATGAGGAGCCCCAGGGTGGCCCTGCAGGGGAGACAGCTCTTGCCTAGATGCAGTCGCTGTCTTCATAGACTCAAGGGGGGAAAATAATGCCACCATTTCCTGAGGATACACTATGTGCCAGGCTATTCATGGGGCACTTTTATGCACACTGCCTGCAAGTCCTTTCACTGTTCAACCAGGTAATGCCATTGTCCCCATATTACAGAAGAGAAAGCTGAGGCTGAGGGAGAGTACATCACATGAAGGAGAGACAAGGGACAGAGTCACAGATCCCCTAGGTCTGCCTGAGGTTGACGTCCATGATTTTTGCATTGTGCTACTCAACTCTATTCTTTGTTTTTTGTTTGTTTTGAGAGAGGGTCTTGCTAGGTGTTCCAGGCTGACTTTGAACTCACTATGTATTTCAGGCTGGCCTTGAACTCACAGCAATCCTCCTGCCTCAGCCTCCCAGGAGGCTGAGGCAGAATCATAGGCCACAGACTTCGAGCCGGCCATAGTGGTGCATATCTGTAATCCCAGCACTTGGGTGGCACATACCACCACACCCGGGTCAACTTCATTCTTATAACATGAAAACAAATAATGAGACGCAGAGGGACCAGGGAGCTGAAGTGGAGAGCTGGGGGTGAGGCAAACTCCAGCGGGAGAGGGTAATGTTAGAAAAGCTTCACAAGGGGGCAGTGTGTGCCCTGGGCTTCCTGTGACCAGGGTCCTTGGTCACATGGAGATACTGGGAGAGCGAAGGCTGGCAGCTGAGCACTCAAATGGCCAGGCATGAGCCAGCGTGGTGGCACACACCTGTAATCCCAGCACTCGGGAGGCTGAGGCAGGAGGATCCTTGTGAGATCAAGACCAGCCTGGGCTACAAAGTGAGCTCAAGGCCAGCCTGAACTGCATAGCGAGACCCTGTCTCAAAAAGACAAACAAAAAAAAAAATGGCTGGGCATGGACAGGAGGTTGCCAGTGTAGAACAAATTGCTTCTGAATCTGATGTGGGCTTTAGTCTTGGCTACAGCACTAGATGTGCTGGCACAGACCTGTCATCCCGGCATTCATGAGGCTGAAGCAGGAGGATCCCCAGGAGTTGAAGGCCATTCTGGGCTACATGGTGAGTTAAGGCCAGCCTGAACCACCTAGCAAAACCCTGTCTCACAAAACCTAAATAAATAAGCACGTCCTGGTCACAAATGGGAACTTCTGTCTAGTCTCTGAGCCTCAGTGTCCCCATTTAGGAAAGGACTCATGACCCCACCTCACAGGGTCGGGGTGAAGAAGTCAACGGCTGCACCTCAGAGGGGGCACCTGACATCTCGTTCATTTCTCGGTGTGTGGTTTTTTGTCTTGATTTGGTGGAAGGTTGTGCCACTGAAAGGCAGTGGGGCAGGCTGGGAAAGTGCAGGGAGGAATTCCGACCGTAGCATGATTTGAAGGCAGTGGGGCTCCAGGCAAGAGACTTCAGGCAGGGGGAGAATGTAGTCAATTTAGTCTCATGGTGCGTCCCCTCGGCAGTCACTACGGGGAGAATGGATTGGAAAGGGACAGACTTGAGGCAAGATCAGGTGAGGTAAGAGGTGGGGGTGACTTGGGTCAGGGTAGAAGGAGCTGGGCAGATTCAAGGAATGTTCAGGAAGGGTTAACTGGACTCTGGTTGCTTTAGGTTCGGGGCCAAAAGAAAGGAGGTAGTGTTGGCTGAGGCTTGGGCTTATGGCTGAGGAGCTGAGGAAGCTGGTGGTTTGGGGGTTTGGGGGTCCAGGGAGAAGAGAAGAGACCAAGAGGGAGAGTAGAACTAGGTAGTGCTCCCCAGGGCTCTGCGCCTCTGCCTCCCCACGGGGCACCAGAGATTCTGCTGCTACATCTGGCTGAAAGAGAGCTGCCCATGTGAGCAGCCTGGGCGACCATGGCCCCTTGCTCCTGCCAGGGCTAGGGGAGAGGGCTGGGGGGGCGAGGCCATCAGAATCCCCCTGTGTCTGCTTCAGGGCCACAGGGGAAATTAAAGCGGAGAATGTCAGATCGCTGGCAGGGACAGCCTACACCACCCTAAGGGGAGGTAGAAGGTGGCACAGACAGGCCCAAGACCCCAGGCCTTCGAGCATGTAAGAGAGGGGAAAGGAAAACCCACCGCAGTTCCGGGCGTGACCTGCCCAGCATTCCTGCCTTGGCTGGGCATTGCTGTTCCTCCCTTCTGAGCTCCTCCCCTCTGCTTCTCCCACCACAGAGTGGGGACCATGGGTGAGTCTGGGAGAGGTGTGTGAGATGCAGGGAACAGTGGGGCAGAAAAAAAGCAAATTCTGAGCAGAATATGGTGGTGCGCGCCTGTAATCCCAGCACTTGGGAGACTAAGGCAGAAGAATCTCCGTGAGTTCGAAACTGGCTTGGGCTACATGGCGAGACCCTATCTCCACAAACAATACAAGCAAATTTCATCATTTTCAGCGTTGTGTTGTATCACTCTCTCACTACCCAGAATCTCTGTGGCTGTCCCAAGTCCACCTCTGCTCCCCACACTTGCGCTGTCACCAGCTCCCAGCCAGCACACGTCCTGATTTACCCGACTCCAGGGACACTGTCTTGCAGCACCATCCTCTCTCTAGTGCTGCTCCCTCTTCCACTTGACCTTCACAGTGTGGCCAGAGAGATCTTTAAAAGCAGCCCCTTACGCGTCCCTTCTTGACACGGTGCCCACCACGCACAGTGCTCCATCCACGCATGCGCAAACTCGGTATTCGCTGGGCGTCTTCTGGTTGCTCTCCCATGATCCCCAGCCTCTCAGAAGTGGCCTTTGGCTTTTCGACTTCACAAAACATAGTCGTGATTCTGCTCAGCAGCTCCTCTGCCAAGCATCTCCTTCACTCCGAAGCCTCTTTCGCACACCCAGTGGGAGCTCCAGCCTTGTGCGGTGAGTTATCTCTGGGCTGGTTGCTCCCCGAGGCCAGACGCTCACTCTTAGCCCTGCGCAGGTGGCAGCGCGGGGAGCAACTTCTCTGAGTGATACAAAGGCACTCCCAACCCTGGGGCTAGATGGGAACGCACCGTGTCCCTTCCTCTGGGCTCACACAGCCCTGGATTTTGGCTTCGTTTGCTCTCTGTCCAAGCTATTTTGTGTAAGCAAATGCATTTCGTTGTTTAGCTGCCTCTGCCTCCTTCAGTGTTTGAAGAGGGTCTCCAAGGAAGGGGGCTACTGGGTGGAGAGACAGACAAATAAGGGGGCCCCCACCCCCAGAAAGTGGAGCTGAAATTGGCTTCATTCCTTTCGGGTTGGTGCTGAATTCTTTTTTTTTTTTTTTTTTCCGGGACCGGGGATCGAACTCAGGGCCCTAGTGCTCAGCGGCAAGCACTTAGCCCACTGAGCTGTACCTCCAGCCCAGTGCTGAATTCTAAAGTGAGACTTCGAGCTGGCCATAGTGGTGCACACCTGTAATCCCAGCACTTGGGAGGCTCAGGCAAGAGCCCAGCCATGAGTTCGAGGCCAGTCAGGGCTACATGTCCTGTCCCCAGCTTCATGGGGAAGAGGCTGCAGGAGACAGGAACCACATGGGACAGAGCAGGAAGCCTAATTTTGTTTTGAGACAGGGTGTCATTCAGTCACCAAGTTACCCAGGCTGGGCTTGAACTAGTGATCCTCCTGTCTCAGCCTCCTGGTGTTCTGGGATTATAGGTGTGAGCCAGGATGTCAGGCTGGAAGCCAGATTTTGATAAGTGACAGCAGCTGGCAGCGGGCAAGTGGAGGGAAAGGTAGGAAGAGGTCCCAGGCTGGGCATGGTGGCACATGCCTGGGAGGCTGAGGCAGAACCACAGGCCACAGGTTTGAGCCTAGTGTAGGCAACTGAGTGACTTAGCGAGACCGTCTCAAAATAAAAAACAAAAAAGGGCTGGAGATGTAGCTTAGTGTGAAGGCCCTGGGTTCAATCCAATACCACAGAAATAAAATAAAATAATATAAAAAAATAAAAAAGAGAAGAGAGTTCAGTCTAGGCAATTCCGTTAAATCCCCACCCCGCCCCCAAGGGCCCAGGTTTTCTCTTGGGGGCTTGACACAGTGACAGGCTGCTGAGTTGCACCGGGAGCCCACGACGATGTCCTGTCCTTCCCTGCTTCTCCAGTAGATGGCAGCTGTCCCCAGGACCCTGTGCCTGCCAGGACTTGGTTGCCTCTTCCTCTTTGAGTTGCTGCCGCCCCTGGCCAGCCGGCCGGGGAGGAAGATGGGATGGCACAGACATGGCTGGGGCTGGCCAACACAGCTATTGATTTTCACTTAGGGGAATAATTAAATATTAATTTTCACTTTGTTAAAATGGGGAGAGTGAATAAAGCCAATGCTGGAGGTAGCAGAAGAAGCCAGGCCACAGGGAGGTCTGCAGATGGTTGGGTGGGAAAGGATACACCAGTCACCACCATCCGCAGCACCTCAGAGCCCTGTCTGCCATCGTGTTGGCTCAGGTGACAGCACGGTAGTTAAGTGAATGAGTTCTGGAGCCGGACCAACTGGGCTCAAAGCCCAGATCTTCCTATTAGTCGATCTGCAACCTTGGACAAGTCACTTGACTTTTAGGACTTGAATGGAGATACCAAAACAATACCTTCCTCATAAAAGATTTAATGATTCGTAAGATGGAAAATAGCGGACTCTGCTTGTACACACCTGTAATCCCAGCACTTGAGAGGCTGAGGCAGGAGGGTTGCCCGCCTGGCTCATAGTGAGTTCAAGGCCAGCTTGAAGACAAAAGGAACGTGGCAAGTGCTGTGGACACTGGCACCTGTCGTTGTTACCTATCATTCTTTTGTTTTTCTTCGCGGTAATTCTCCTTGCGCTCTAGGTCTTCTCAGCCCTCTGCTCAGGTGTACTCAGCCTGAGGGTCCTCCAGGGAGCCCTCATCTGGAAGAGCCCTGGGCTCGTTGGGAAGTTTTTGTCCCCCCAACGTTCATCTTATTGTTTTGCAGTTTCTCCCGTTGGTTTTCAGCATGAAGTCCAAGTCCCTCTGGTGGCGTTCCGTTTCCCTTCAGCTGCTGCTCCCCAGGACCCCACCAGCCCCGCCGCACTTCACACCCACCCGCTCCTTCTGCCTCCGCCCTTTCCTGAGCTGTTTCCCACATGGGTGTCAGGGCTTGGCTCCCGGCACCCCAGCACGAGATAAGTGATGACTTCGACTACCGCCCCTGGCACTACTCCTGCTACTAGCACCGGCTGACCCTCGGGAGTGCTGATCTTCTCCCAAGACCTGTGCCAAGCACTTTACATGACTTGCCTCTTTCAACCAGCATAATGGTGAGAGCAGTTGTACAGGTGGAGAACGCTAGGCTCAGAGGTAGGACTTGCCCGAGATCACAGAGCTAGGCAGCAGCGAGGCAGGAGTCTCCAGCCGGGTCCACCCGACTCCATAGCTTGTGTACAGAAGACGGACGATGGTTGGGAGCTGGGGCTACTTGGCCCTGAGTCTCCAAGAGTGAGGTTCAAGCTGCTCCGGTGACTACCATGATTTAAGCTATGACACCCCATGAAGTTTGGTCACCTCTTACACAGCTTGTTCCATGGCTGGACCGCTCCAACTCAGAGCAGTGACTTCCCTATACTGTACCTTGCCTCACTGTAACCATAGGAGCTAGGAGTGAGTACAGCCCACTCTTTATAGACGAGTAATCTGAAAAGCAAGAGTCCAAGTAATGTTTCCAGACACATAGAACTGGTAAATGGCAGAGCTGAGATTCAAATGTACATCTGGAAAACTTGATTTTTTTTTTTTTTTTTTTTTGCGGTACTGGGGATCGAACTCAGGACCCTGCGCTTGCTAGGCAAGCGCTTATTCCACTGAGCTATATCCCCAGCCCCATCTGGAAAACTTGAAACCCACTTTTTTTTTTTTTTTGGTCACACTATGTAGTTCAGGCTGGCCTTGAACTCACTGTGTAGAGCCCAGGCTGGCCTTGAACTCATGGTGATCTTCCTGCCTCAGCCTCCTGAGTCTGGGATGACAGACGTGCACTACCATATCCAGCTTAAAAGCCAGTGTTCTTAATGATTATGTTGCGATGCCCTTCTATTGCAGCCCCACTTAGAGCCTGTGTTCTCTGGTACCACTTCCCCAGTTCCTTCAGGATCATCCCAGGGTGGTTTGAGTACTTGCTCCCACTTGCTGTTCTCGCTTTGATAAACTCGTGACCCTCTTAAAGCAGAGGCCTAGAGCGGATGCAGTCCCAGATTTGGCTTGCCCATGACATTTGAAGAGAGCTCTTGTCCTAGACACACCACACTTGGGACAAGGGAAAGTGCTGTGCAGTGTGGCTTGCTCTGGTTTAGTGACTTTCATCTGCGACTTTGTCTACAGGGCCCACTTGGCCTTTCGTCCAGTGATAATGCATCAACCGAGAGCAGCCCCTGTGTCATGTATGCTTGCAAGTTCTGCTGCCTTAGGATCTCACCAAACTTGAGTGAAGTGTTGGAGTGTAGAGAAAAGATAGTCTTAGCAGGGTGTGGTGGTGCACACCTGTAATCCTAGCACTTGGGAGGCTGAGGCAGGAGGATTGTTTTGAGTTCAAGACCAGCCTGGGTTACAAAGTGAGCTCAAGTCCAGTCTGAACTACACAGCAAGACCCTGTCTCAAAAAGACCAAAAAAAGAGAGAAAAGATAGTCTTGGTGAGTAAAGGCATCTGCCCTCCAAAAGTATTAAAGGAAGAGGGCCAAAAGGAAGTGTCATCCGAGACCACAGGACTAGAGCAAACAGGAAACAAGCCCAGCAGAGCTGCCCACCTTGTGTAACTGCACGCATGCTCACACCAGTAACTACACACGTGCTCACACCTGGAGCCGTGCTTTTAGCCAAGGTGAACAAATTCTAGCCCAGCCCACAAAATATTTCCCTCTCCTAAAAGGTAGGAGGACATGCTTAGCACTTGGATCTTGAGCCCATCTCTTTGAGCCAGGAGACTGAGTTTCATAGAAAGTGTCGCTGTTCAGGAAACAGTACGTACTCGCCTAGGAAGTGACGCTGCACCTCGTTCTTAGTCCTGACCCAGCCCCAACTGTGGCTCTTGCATGCGCACAGGGCCCTGTCCCCAGCTTGGCGGGACTCCCACCCCCCAGCCCTGGTGACTTACCCCTGGCAGGGTCTTCTGCTCATGCAGTGCACTCTGGGCCTTGAGAGCAGAGTCCCGGGCGCAGTAGGTGAGGAAGGCACAGCCTGAGGAGGAAGGGGCTGGCTCAGGGCCTTTCTTGAATCCCCAACACCCCTCTTGGAAAGACCTCCCCAAGCTGACAAACATAGGTCCACTCTCCTTTAAGCCAGAACACTGTTTCTCTGCTCCTGCCTTTTCCACAGGCAGGGTCTTCTCGTGCCTGGAGACCTGTGCCCCACGCTCTGGTTCCTTTTCCCGTGCTCCTGGCCCAGTGCCCAGGGACCACTCTGCCCACACATGGTGCGTGCTCCGGCAGTCTCACAGCCCCCTCCTTGCTGCAGACGTAAGTCCTGCTGGGGTTAAACCTCCTTAAGCGGCTTTGCCTTCATCTTCAACCCAGACTCGCCTTCCTTTTTGGACCCAGACTCATGGAGCCTTCCAGAATCAGCCTTGGTTCTGTTCCAATTCAGTAGATGAGAGGCCCAAGCCCAGGACCTTACAGCCCCCTCCAACACCTGCCTCCTTTAAATTTGACATGGGGTGGATGGGAAAGAAGGTGGGAGCTTCCAGGGACCCCCTAATCCTACTCATGGGGCTTGAGCTGCCCTGTATCTCAGGGCTTCAAGATCGGGCTTCTTTTTTTTTTTTTTTGTCTTTTTGAGGCAGGATCTAACGATGAAGTTCAGGCTAGCCTTGAGCTCCCTTTGTAGCCCAGGCTGGTCTTGCCAGGCTAGTCTTGAACTCACAACAATCCTCCTGCCTCAGCCTCCTGAATGCTGGGATTACAGACATGTGCCACCACGCCTGGCAAGATACGGCCTCTCAAAGGGTTCTTGTGTCCCAAGTCTGATTCCCTTAAAAGGACCAACATAGCAGCCAAGAAAGGAGTCTGGGTTGAACCAAAAGATCAGCAACCCACTTGTCTTTGTTCAGCCTCAGAAACTGGGGCCCCCAGAGAAGCACTGAGGCTGGGATCTCTTCCTTTCCAGGGCTCACTGACCACCTGTTCATTCAGAAAATAGTCAGCAGGGGGCGTTATGATAGGTTTGAGGTTAGAAACACAAAAAGATGAACACACTCCCTGCCCTCACGAGAATTAGAGAAGTCACGGGGGCATCTAACTGAGTCCAAAGGGATGAGGAATACCCCGGAGAAGGAATAGCTCAAAGGAACATCTTCAAGAACAAGAATATGAAGTCCTCTAGAACTGGGCAGCAAAAGGACTGTGATAAACAGGTAGAGGGAAGACTTTGTATGAAGACTGAGTCAAGAATTCAGTTATTTTGGGGCCAGGAGTGGGGTGCACATCTGTAATCCCAATACTGTAGAAGGCTGAGGCAGGAAGATCACACCTTAGAGCCCAACCTACTTAGCAACTTAGTGACACTCTGTGTCAAAATAGATAGAAAGATCTAGGGGTGTAGCTTGGTGCGAAGGCCCTAAGTTCAATACCCAGTACTGCAAAAAAAAAAAGCATGCTGGGAAATAGAAGGCTAGCATGGTTGGAGGCTGGTGGGTGGAATGGCTAGTGATGTAGGCAAGAATTACAGGCCTCAATCTGATTTTAAACTTTTTTCTGAAAGTAATGGACAGCTACTAAAGGGTTTTAAGCAGGCTTGTGACATGATAAGATCTATGTTTTTTAAAAGAGCCTTTTGAGTGTAGGACTGAAGGAAGAGAAAGTAGATGTCGGAAACCATTAGGAGCTTGGTGCAATTTTCCACTTAGACCTCAGCAGGCTAGAAAAACAAATGGGAATTTTTTCTTTTGATTCTTCTGGTAGGGTTGTCTCCTGAAGATGGGGGGATACTCACCACCCATGGAATTAGGGGGGCCTCAGAGAACTTCTGTCAGACTCGGATCACATCGATAGAGAACCGGAAGCCTACCAAGTAGCGTGGAAATTTCTAGCTCCAAGGCTGGGCTGTTCTCAAAGCGCTATGGTTGCTTCTGCCCTTGGTGCCCAGCCATCAAAAGGTAAATGAGTCACTCTAGCTTTGAGAGGTCACCATTGCTGGGGAGAGAGTGGGGATGATATTGACTCGGAGACCCTCCGTAATCATCTTTCAAGATGGTACCTGCCTCGGGGAGGTTTGAGAAGGGATGGAAATGGATCCCCGAACAGCTGACTCCACTGACATCACTAGCCTGTCCTCTGCCACCAAACCAGTCACCTGACATCAGAAGCATGCACAGGACCTGTCTGAAAGGCTCAGGGGCTCAACTGCTACCTACAGGAATCTATGTAGACTGCGCGGTGTAGAGAGTGGAAGAAGGGAACGACAGAAATAGAGAGACACCAAGCCAGGTGCATGCCTGTAATCCCAGCACATGGGAGGCTGAGGCAGGAGGATCGTTGCGAGTTCAAGACCAGCCTGGGTTACAAAGAGAGCTCAAGGCTGGCCTGAACTGCATAGTGAGACCCTGTCTCAAAAAGAACAAACCCCTCCCCCCCCAAAAGAAATACAGAGACACATGGCTTGGAGAGATCAAGCAAAAGGAGGGGAGGTAGAGCTAACTGGGGGAGAGAAAGAGTGGGTAAGGGAACAGTTTAGAGACCCTCATGGTATTTGAGTGAGAAGAGAAAGAATTAAAGGTATTGTATATACTTCCTTTATTGTACAGATATCCTACAAGGTTAGCCTTGTATTTACTTGGTGAAATCAATGTCTAGAAAATAAAATGTTACTATAGGTGGATGGACAGATACGTAGGAAGTTGAGGAGCATTGTAAGAGCTCTGGACGATGGGATCAATCTTGTCCTTTCATGGCCTATGTAACATACTCCGCCCCTACCAGATGCTTCTAGCCCTTCCATGGGAATTGTTCTGAAGCCCCTACATTAGTCTCCCAAGGGAGACTAGGTCTCCCAGCTGAAAAGAGGTGGGCACCTGATGCCAGCTCTCACCCCTTAGGAGGCTGGCTTTAGTTGTTACTCCGGGCCCACTACTAACAGAACAGGATCATAAGAGTTGGTGCCCCTCCCCCACCAATAACCTGAAACCACAACACCATGCACTGTGGAGAGATGAGGGTGTTTCCCAGAGAATTATTTCCCCTTCCCCTGCCCGCCTGACATGTGACTCTCCTGCTACTTCAGCTCAGCCTGGGCAGAGTTTTCTGCCTGTAAACAAGCCTCCTCCCTCTGTTCAGGAAGAAAGGGGTGTGGCTGGACAGACGGTGGAGTCTCTTTTCTAGCAAGGGCAGGGACATGGTCACCGCCACTTCCTCCTCTTGAACCTGACCCACCCTGACAGGGCTCTCAAGGGAAGGACAGCAGGGGGCTGTTGTGAGGAGCTAAGGGGCACAAGGAAAGGGATCAGAGAGGATTCAGCTACGGGCAACCAGAGATGAGGAGGCCCGAGGTGGCAGGAGCTCCCAGCTGAGCTTGGGGGTCTGGTCTCAAATCAGAAAGAGAGCGCCGGGATTCTGGCAAAGGGACGGAGAAGGGGTAACTGTCGGGCAGGAGAGGGCAGTTGGAACTGAGAACCTCCTGGGAGGCGAATTGCACTTTCTGCTCCACAGGTCTGGGTTCGGAGAAAGGGAGAGCTTGGGTCCGTGGGGTTTTAGGTCGGCAGTCTGGGAGTCGGGCGAAGGCGCTGGGGATGGCCGGAGCTGGAGGCCGGGAGTGGTGTGAGTACCGGATCCTGGTGTGAGTACTGGGCCTGGGTGGGGCGGCCCCAGGTGGCGGGTTCAGGAACACGCGGCTCCAGGTTCAGGAGACTGGGGTGTGGGAGAGCTGGGAGCAGGGACAAGTTTCCACACCGCAGGATCGAGGCTGTGCGATGGAAGAACTGCGAGGCGCGCCCGAAAGGCGTGATTGCTGGGCGGTGAGAGGTGGGCTAGGGCGTGGGAGGTGAGCGCGAAGAACGTGTTAGGAGACCGGAGTGACAGCCGGAGAGATTCCGGGCTGGGGACTCTTGGGGAGGAGGGGACGGGGCAGCGGTGGGCAGGGCACGGGCTGGTGTTGGACCGGCTCTGGGTAGGGCTGAGGCGGGGGCTCTGGCCGGGGCCGGGGCTGGGCCGCTCTCTAATTGGACCGGGCCGGGCCGGGCCGGGCCGGGCCGGGCTGGGCCGGGCCGGGCTGGGCTGACCCCGCGCACCTTTGTGGAGGCCGGTGAGCCGGTCCTTCAGCACCGTCAGCTCGTAGATGCGGCCGAACTCCTCGAAGAGAGGCTTGAGGTCCTGCTCGTCCAAGCCCCGCGGGATCTGCCCCACGAAGAGCTTGATGGCGTCGTGGTCCTTCATGGGCACCGCGGCCCCCGGGTTCAGCCCGCTCGCGCCGACGCCGCTGTCCGCGGTGCTGAAGCCCAGGCGCGGGCCGGGGCCGGCGGGCGGCGCGGACCCTCCGGGCGCCGCGGCCATGCCCCGCCCTGTCCCCGCCGGTCCGCGGTTCCGCCGTCCCCTCCCGTCCCCTCCCTGGACCGCTGGCGAGGGCCAGGGGAGGGGGCGGGGCCGGGCGGCGAGGGCGGGGGGCTGCCGGGGGCGGGGCCGGACGCGGGGCGGGGGCGGGGCCGGAGCGGGGCCGGGGCGCGGGGGTCCGGCCGGGGGTCCCCGCGCGGCGCTCTCCGGGCTCCCGCCCGAGCTCCGGGAGCCGAGCCCCGAGCCCCAGCCCCAGCCCCGTGCTTGGTGACGTCACGCAGCTGGCTGTGGAGTCTACGCAAATTATTTGCATAATGAGAAAGCGGCGGCCAATCAGAGTGGGAGCTGACCGGGCTCGGCCGGGGGCGGGAGGGGCTGGCGGGCTCACGCGCTCCTGCTCGCCATGGCAACCGGACCCTCGGCAGCCGGGTAAGTGCGGAAGGTGTGCGGGCGTGGCCGCGGAGCGCGCGTGAGCGCCTGGGTCCGCGGGAGGGGAAGGAGCTTGGTCATGTGTGCTGCTGTCTGCAGGAGTCGGAGCTGCTCCCCTCTGCATACGTGGGCACACGCGAGCACACGCAGGCACACACACCTCCAATAGCTGGAGTGTTTTCTGCGGGGGCGGATGGGGATTCCTCTGCTTTCCATTGCCGCCCCTGGGACTGTGGCTCCCACCCGCGCCATCCGTCACGCGCCCTCGTGATGCCTTCAACACCTTCCTCACCGGGAGCCACATTCGTCTTCCCTGCACCCCCGGAAGGAAGAATAAAGCCAGCCAAACCCCAGACCC
This sequence comes from Dinomys branickii, assembly GCA_004027595.1. Taxonomy (NCBI): domain Eukaryota; kingdom Metazoa; phylum Chordata; class Mammalia; order Rodentia; family Dinomyidae; genus Dinomys; species Dinomys branickii. The sequence continues at coordinate 94,241 of PVLD010004291.1, forward strand.
CTTCGTGATCAGTGATTTCTCCCTCGCGGCAGGGAAGGAACTTCTATGAGCCATATTTGCTCAGCACCAGTCACGCACCAGGTGTCCGGCTCATCCTAGTTTTGTAAACTCACTCTTTAGCCTCCTTTCTCTGAAAATAAAGCTGAGGCCCCCAGGGGTCCAGGAGGTTAGGACCTGACCCGTCTCTGACATTTGCTGGGCCCAGGAAAAGGTGAAATGCAACTAGACATACCACGTGCCTGTTTAAAAGCTATAAATCTAGTTACACTTTGTGAAATAAAACGTTTGCCTCTTAGTTTCACAGACACACACTCATAATAACAAAAGTGAAAAATATCTGTGAAGCTATGTATTTTATATGACATAAAGTTGGCAAAATATCCGAGCCGAAGGGATGTTTTTACTCTCGCACACGGGTAGGGATCCTCTTGGTGGACCAGGGATGTTTCGACAAGGTAGCAAGGCAATACCGAGAAATGATTCAGTCCGGCCTCGTGGTGCTCGCCTGTAATCCCAGTGCTCAGGAGACTTTGGCAGGAGGATTGCTGTGAGTTCGAGGTCAGCCTGGGCTACATACATAACAGAGCCTATCTCAAAAAAAGGGGGGGGATTGTTTTAAAAATTGATAAATGATTAATAAATTATATATTTCTTCCATAAATTTTTTCTTGTCTTTCTGTTAAAATGCAAATTGTATTCTTTTAATATTTTAACACAGCTTTATAAGAACTTTTTGACGATTCAAGAAACTGCTCAAGAGCAGCAGTGGCAACTAGAATCATCAAAAAATTCTTACAATATTCAAATTTAATAACTGTTTGTTTTTGTGACAAGGTCTTGCCATGTAGTAGAGGATGGCCTTGAACTCGCAGCAATCCTCCTGCTTCAACTTCCTGAGTGCTGGGCTTGTAGGTGTGAGCCACCACACACAGCTCAATAAATTTTTTTTTTTTTTTTTTTCTTTTTGAGACAGGGTTTCACTATGAAGTTCAGGCTGGGCTTGAGCTCACTTTGTAGCCCAGGCTGGTCTCGAACTCGCAGTGATCCTCCTGCCTCAGCCTCCTGAGTGCTGGGATTACAGGCATGCACCACCACGCCTGGCAATAACTGTATTTTCAAAAATTATTTTTCTTCCTTTTTCTTCACCCATGGGATTAAGCCCATGACTTTCACACTGAGCTACATCCTCAGGCCTATTTAATTGTTTGTTTTTATGAGCAAATCAAAATTTATTTTAATGCCATGTCATTCCAATGTGTTTAAAACCTTGTAAATCAGGGGGAGCCCTAGCTCCCTCGGACAGCACGTCAGAGGTTCTGAAATGTGTCACCTGGCCACACAAACCCTCAGTAATTCATCCAATCCAATGAGCTTCAGAAAACTAGTTGTCTTTTTAAGTCAGTCTACTGCTCAGGTGCCTGTGTTTTTTTTGTTGTTGTTGTTGTTTGTTTGTTTTTTCCAAGGAGGGAAAGTCAAAATATCTGAAACAGGGAAGAAAATTAGTCCAACTTCCGCTCAGATTTGTGTAGGCTGGAGAGAGAGAAGGCCGCCCTGACTCCAGAGAACAGGGCACACGTAAGATGGCTTCTTTCCTTACAGCTTTGTGAAAATGGGCAGCAGAAAAAGACCCTGCAGAAATAAAAACGACTAAAAGGATTCAGAAGTGAAGATCCAGCTGGTAGATGGCAATCTCTTTATAAATGGAGACTTCAGCTCCTAGGCAGCCTGGATCACATTTGGAATCTGCCACATGGCACAAAAACCGTTTGAAGGACAGCTCCTCCTCATTCTGAGGGTAGATAAAATATGGGGAGGGAGAGTGTGACATAAGAGAGGAGGAAAAGCCCCATTCAGTGGGAAAGTGCTGACATCAGAGTAGTAGAAAAAAATTTCAGCTGAGTTTTTTTTAGTGCTACCTGCTGATTTCTGTTGTAGGGCCACAAACTTGAACAGGCACAATAGCACAAAGGCTAGAAGAAGAGCTGGCAGATGATGGATTTTGACTCCTGATTTCATTATTATTTGGATTTCTTCCTTCCTTCCTTTTTTTTTTTTTTCCTTTGGAACCAGGAATCAAACTCAGGACCTTGTGCTTGCCAGGCAGGTGCTGTGCCACTGAGCTGTATCCCCAGCCCTCAATTTGTTTTTTTCTATATAAAGTAGTCTTCAGGGGCTGGGAAGCCTGGCCCACCCAAAAGACCAGAGACAGTTAGAGCTGGTTGTTGGTGTGGAGTGAGCGGGCTGGGAGCTGTGGGTGGGGCAGGGAGACCCCTTTCTGCTGGCAGCCCTTGGCGAGAAGTCACACTGCACTTCAGAGCCTGGGTGTGGTGGAAGGGACCGGCAGGGAGCCGCAACCCGGGGATAGGGGACCCACCTCTGGGGGCATTCTCTGGAGTCTTGGCAGGTTTCTTTTTCTGGGTGTCCCAACTTGCAGTGCACTGGAGGAAGCCCTTTAGCTTTGCATCCTGAGCCTCCATCTCTGGCTTGTAGAGGTCAGGCTCAGAGGGGCCACTGGGTATTTGCATGGGGCCACTGGACATGAGTAGGGGTGTAGATTTAACCTGGGCAACAAAGTCCTGCTCCTTCTGGTAGAGAACAGTAAATGGTTGCAGCAGCTCGAGTTTGGCACATTCCACCACACCCATCTGGGCCTTCTCACCTTCCAGTGCTCTTAAATTAAAACGCCTTTCCACCTCACCGAGAAAGGCACGCAAAGTTGGCGTTTTCAGACCACATCATCCGGAGGGGTCTCGTTTGCACATGGTGTTCTCTGTCCTGCATTTTGGCTCTGCCCTCTCCTGAGCTGACAAGAACATTCCCAGCATCTACTTCATGGACCTCAGATTCAGCTCTGTCATGGTCCTTCTGCTGCTCTGTGGGATTCTGGATAACGGTTTTCTCTCCATCGCTGGCATGCTCCTTCAGCTGACGTGACGCATACCTTCTACTGGAGTGCAGTTAAGTGAGTGGTTGTCCTTGTCCCAGGCTTCTGTCCCCTTGCGAGTTCTGGTCTCCAGGTTTGACTGAATGTCGGGCAGCTTCGGCACATAGCTGAACTGCCTTAATGACATCTGCTCTCCTCCCTGTTACTTGAGCCCCCTGAAGGACACCAGTGACAAAAGTAAGTGTGAGCTACATTAGCACTGAAGCCATGCACATGGACCCCAAGGTCAATTTTGACAAAGTCACCTTCCTTGAGAATATAATCCTGGTCACTCTTCAAAGAGAAGTGTGACATACACGGTTTTTATTGTAAGGCTGGTAGGAAAGGCAGTACCGTCCTTCATTTCCTCTTCTTTTCTCCCTCCCCTCCTCACCCCTCTGCACCATTTATAAAAGAGGTGAACTTTCCTTCAGTGTGCAGCATACCTCCGTGAAGTCGCGGTTCAGTTTGTGATTTCAGTCCTTCTTCGCAGAGTTTTCCTTAGAACCTAATAACTGTTGGCAGAAACCCCCGCAGTTTTGCAGAAACTGCAAATATCCTCCACAATTTTTTTTTTTTTGGCAGGAGGTTTGCAACTAGCCAATCCGAGGTTAGTATTCAGTTCTCCTCACTGCTGATTGGCTGTTGTCCTGTAACCCATCTCGGGCAGATGCGCTGCATCACAACAGGGTGCTCAACCCTGTGTTACCATCTGAATGTTCTTGATCCTCCCCTTCTCCTCCCCCCTCCCCTCTGCTTCTCCTCCCCACTCCTTCCTCCTTCCTGTTCGTTGTCTTCTTCGATAAGGTTTTACCACGCAGTTCAAGCTGGCCTTGAACTCGAGGTGATCATCCTGCCTCAGTCTCCCGAGTGCCAGGATTACAAGCATATGCACCACGCCTGGTTGGTTTTCTTCTTCTTAAAGCACTAAGATTCCTAAAATGCTACCAAGATGCCCTGCACCTTCTAAGGTTTTACTAATACAGTATTTTATCAAATTATATAACTGTGGGAGACACTGCATATTTAGGGTTTAAACTATAAAAATAAGCATTTATAGGCTTTTTTTTGGCCTTCTCTGAAATTTGCAGTTTTTCACAGTTCCTGTGTGCTCTAGGAATGTAACTGCCATGAATTTGGGGGTCCACTGTATGTTTCCTGGCCTGTTTGTCAAGGATCAAATGGTTGAATGTGCTTGAGATTGTTTCTACATCCTGTTTTGTTCCATTGCTTCTCTTGTCTGATTTTGTGCCAGTGTCATGCTGTTTTTATAACTATAGGTTTGTAATATAACTTCAGATTCAGGATTGTGAAACCATTTGTTTTGCTATTGTTGGCCAGGATTGCTTTTGATGTTCTGAATCTCTTCTGGTTCCATTTGAATTTTAGGATTGTTTTCTCCCATTCCCATTCTATAAAGAATGCTGTTGATATTTTGATAAGGATTGTGTTAAACCTGTATACCTGTTTTGGAAGTATGGCCATTTTGACTATATTGGTTCTGCCTACTCAAGAACAGGGGCCATCTTTCCATTTTCTGATGTCATCTTTTTAAATTTTCTTTTTTGTCTTTTTGAGATGGTCTCACTATGCAGTTCAGGCTGGCATTGAGCTCACTTTGTAGCCCAGGCTGGCCTCGAACTCACAGCGATCCTCCTGCCTCGGCTTCCTGAGTGCTGGGATTACAGGTGTGTACCACCACGCCCAGTTTCTGATGTCATCTTAAATCTCCTTTATCAGAGTACTATGGTTTTCATCGGATAGGTCTTTCACTTTTTAGTTATTTTTCTCTCATTGCTGGGACAAACTACCTGACACCCAAAGTTAAGGAAGGAAAGGTTTATTTAGTTCACAGTTTATGGAAGTTTCAGTCTGTAATCACCTGGCTCCAAGGCAGGTTGGCATGGGTGAGGGGCAACAGTTCGAGCTGGCAAGAAGACAGCAAAAGCAACAAGAGCAAACAGGGAGGAGGGGAGTGCAAGCCTCTTTTCCTCCCTTATACTGTAAGCAGCTACCCTCCCCTGGGCTTCTGTAGCACTCACACCATCTCCATGCCCTCCTATTGCACAGAATGACAATGTTTACAACCTGAGGCCCTGCCCGCCCCCCTACTGAATCATTGAGTTAAACTTCTAAAGGTATCAAGTTGACACAGTGTATAACCCGTTACAACTTCCTTGGTTAGGTGAAGTCCTAAGTATTTAATTTTTCTTGGTGTTATTGCAAATGGTATTTTTTCCTAATTTCTCACTGAGTTCATCACTGATGTACAGGAACCCTACTGATTTTTGTGTGATTTTACATCCTGTTATCGCTTTGTGTTGGATTGTGCCTTTAACCAACATGTAGTGATCTTTTTTGCTTCGTCTGATAAATTTTGAAGTGCACTTTATCTGAATATAGGATGACTACACTGGCTTTTCTTTCAGATTCCTGTTGCATAAAATATTGTTTTCTATCCTTTGATTATTCTCTTATTATTCTAGGAGTCTTTTGGTAGAATTATTTGGGTCTTTGTAAAGGATCATAGCATCTGTAAGTAATATTTTTTTTTTTTTTTTTTTGTGGTACTGGGGATCGAACTCAGGACTCTGCGCTTGCTAGGCAAGCGCTTATTCCACTGAACTATATCCCCAGCCCCTTGTAAGTAATAATTTGACCTCTTCTTTTTCTTTTTCTTGTTTAATTGCTCTTGCTAATCTTTTCTCTTTTTTTAGGGGTAGGTGACAGGATCTTGCAATGTAGTCCAGGCTGGCCTTGAACTGATTGTGTAGCCCAGGCTGGCCTAGACCAGAACTCTAGCCAGGGCTGGCCTCAAACTCATGGTGATCTTCCTGCCTCAGCCTCCTGAGTGCTGGTATTACAGGTGTGCACCATCATGCCTGGCTCTTGCTAATGAGTCGAGTGCTATATTTAACAGGAGTGGTGACAATGGGTATCTGTGATGGTTGATTGTGTCAATTTGAGTAACAGCCAACTAGACTGGCTCAGCATAGTTCTGGGTGGAGAAGACCTACCCTAGCAAGGATTATTGTCAGAATGGTATAACACAGAAACCAAGCAGGGAGGCTTGCTTCTGTTTCCTTTGAAGGAGCCCCAGTCTTGGCATTCACCTTGGACATCATCTCCTCTCCCAGTATAGACCCTTTAGTCTCCTCATATGGACTCACGTGGGACAACACACGGGCTCCAGGCCTTCTACTGGGTCCCTTGGATCTCCAGTATGCAGACAGCCCTCTGTCACCCTCCCACACCTGATTCTGTGGGTGGGCTTCCTAAGTCAGTCTGTAAATTCTTACACATTTGTATCACATGTTTCTCTAGTAAGCACTGATACAATATCCTTCTCTTGTTCCTTACTTCAGGGAGAAAGGTTTGTTTTTCACCATCTGAGGTCAGTAGTAGGTTTGTCATAAATGGCTTTTATCAGGTTGACATCAGGTCCTTGTATACCTATTTTCTTCAGTGTTTTAATCATGAACGGATGTTGGATTTTGTCAAGAGGCTCTTCTGTGTCTCTTGAGATGATCATGTGATTTTTGACCTTGCATCTGTTTATGCCATGGGCTATATCTAGATATTTGTGTCTGTTGAACTATCCTAGGATGGAGCCTACTTGGTCATGGTGTGTGATCTTTTCAATAATTTGTTGCATTGTTTGCCAGTATATTGTTGAGTTTTGCATCTATATTCATTAAAGATATTAGTCTATAATGCGTTATTTTTGTTGTTATTGCTGTTGTTGGATCCTTTTTGGAATCGGGGCAATCGTAGCTTCCAGAAATGCCTTTGGGAATACTCCTTCCTTTTCAATTTCAAGAAAGAACGTGAGGAGTATTGGTGTTAGATCTTCCCTAATTCCTGTAGAATTCAGTAGTGAATCTGCTGAGACCTGGGCTTTTCTTAGTTGGTTGCAGTTTTATTACTGCTTCAGTTTATTGCCTGTTAATGGATTATTCAGGGTTGTTATATCATTTTGTTTCAGTTTTTGTAATTCACATCACTGTGTCTCTTGAATGCTCCAATTTATTGCACACAAGTTTATTAAGTAGTTGTTAATAATCTTCTGGACTTTAGCAATGTCCATTATGATTTTACCTTTTTCTTTTTTTTGTACCGGCAATCGAGCTCAAGACTTTGTGCTTGGCAGGCACTTATGCCGCTGAGCTATACCCCCAGCCTTTTTTGGTCTTTTTGAGCTGGGGTCTCACTATGCAGTTCAGGCTGGCCTTGAGCTCACTTTGTAGCTCATGCTGGTCTCGAATTTGCAATGATCCTCCTGCCTCAGCCTCCCAAGTGCAGAGATTACAGGCATGTGCCATCACACCAGCATCTTTTTCATTTCTAACTAAACTGATTTGGATCTTTTCTTTCCTTTTTTGGTGAGGTTGGATAAAGATTTGTCTTTTGTTGTTGTTGTTTGATTCATAGATTCTTTGTATTTTTTGTCTTAATTACATTAATTCTCTGATAATTTCCTTCCTTCTTTTTATTTTGGTGCCAGCAAGAACTCAGGACCTTACGCTTGCCAGGCAGGCACTGGTGTCACTGAGCTATATCCCCAACCCATCCTTTCTGTCCTTATGCTTGCTTTAGGTTTGGCTTGTTCCTGTTTTTCTGGGACCTTGAGGGACACCATTAGGTTATTTGCACTCATTGTTTTTGTGATATGGGCAATCACAGGTATAAACTTATCCTCTTAGAACAGCTTTCATTTTGTTCTGTAAGTTCTGGCATGCTGTACTAGCATTATTGTTTGGTTCTAGGAATTGTTATATTTTTTCCTTGACTTCTGTGGTAACCTACTGATTACTCAAGAGGGTATCTTTCAATTTCCATAATTTCTGTTTTCTTTTGCCATTGATTTCTAGTTTAATTGAGCTTGACTGGATAAATGTACAATATAGTTTCAGTTCTTCCACATTTACATAGCATGGTTTATTGGCTAATAGGTGGTCTATTTCAGAGAATGTTTTAAGTGGCAGTAAGAAGGTATATTCCATTACTGTTGGGTGGAACACTCTGCATGTATCTGTTAAGGTCCATTTGTTGGAAGGTTTTTTTTTTTTTTTTGGTACTGGGAATCGAACTCATGACCTCATGCTTGCCATCCAAGTGCTGTGCCATTGAGCTACATCCCTGGCCCTGTCTGAAGTTTTGTTCAACTCTAATTTCAATTTTTTTTTGTCTAGTTGATCTATTTGTGACAGTGGGGTATTGAGGTTCCCCATGATAATTATGTTTATCTGATCTTTTATGTCCAGTAGTACTTGTTTTATGAAGCTTAGTGTGCAATTCTTTGGTGCATACATGTACATAATTGTTATCTCTTCCTGTTGGATTGTTCCTTTTTTGGGGGGGGGTCTTTTTGAGACAGGGTCTCACTATGCAGTTCAGGCCAAACTTGAGCTCACTTTGTAGCCCAGGCTGGTCTCAAACTTGTGGCAATCCTCCTACCTCAGCCTCCCAAGTGCTGGGATCACAGGCGTGCACTAGCACGCCCAGCTTTGTTCCTTTAACCACCATGTAGTGATCTTTTTTGCTTCGTCTGATAAGTTTTGAAGTCTACTTCATCTGAATATAGGATGACTACACTGGGCTGGGGATGTGGCTCAGTGGTAAGGCTCTTGCTTTGCATGCACAAGACCCTGAGTTCAATCCCCAGCACCACATACATTAAAAAAAAAGCCCAATAATAACAAAAATAAATTTTTTAAAAAAGGATGACTACACTGGCTTTTTTCAGATTCCTGTTGCAGAAAATATTGTTTTCTATCCTTTATTTATTTATTTTGTGGTGCTGGGCATCGAACCTAGGGCCTTGCACATACTAGGCAAGTGCTCTACCACTGAGCTACAGCCCCAGCCCTATGAATTTCTTTTTCAGTTAGATGTGTTTCTTGTACACAGCATACTGTTGGATTTTCTTTCTTGATCTATTCTTCCATTCTGTGTCCTTTGATTGAGGAATTGAAGCTATTCACATAGAAAATTATTAATAACAGATATTTTGTATTTATTCTTGTCACTGCCTTATTTTCCCATGATTGATTTCTTCTTTCTCTTTGACTTATTTGCTCATCATCTCTCATGCATTAACTCTACCCTTGATCTTCGCCAAAAGGCCAAGAAGCAATCGCATGCATTAATTCTATTAGTCATTTTATTATTGTTAACTTTATTGTCTCTTTCCTGGATACCCTTGAAAAGTTTTTGCAGTGGTGGTGTGGTGGTCATCAATTTCCTTAGGTGGTCTTTATTCTTTATCATGGAAATATCTTATTTCTCACCATGTGATAGTGTAAAGGATACATTTAATGTATGTGTTTGAACCAGCTATTAGCACAGTTCAGGGAGTTGTAAATTCTCTTGCTCTGATGAGGATTGTGGCTTTTTTTTTTTCTCTTAAACTTGCTTTTGTTGTTCAGGGTAGAGAAGGTGGAAGATTCAATACCTGATTTCTATCTGATGTCAGAAGCTTCTACCCACGGGGGATGGTGGGCCACATCTGTAATCCCAGCACTTGGGAGGCTGAGACAGGAAGATCATGGTGAGTTCAAGGCCAGTCTGGCCCAGACTGAACTGCATAGTGAAACCCTGCCTCAAAAAGACCAGAAGACAAAACAAACAAAAAAATAAAAAAAAAGGTTTCCATCCTAGTTTATAATGAAACTTCTGTGTATTTTGATGATTCTGGATAATCCTCTTTCTGGGTTATACATTGTTTTATGGTATTGTCTTTTTGTGTGTGTGATAGTGTCTCACTATATATTCCACCCTAGCCTAGAACTATGTAGTTCGAACTCATGGTGATCCTCCTGCCTCAGCCTCCTGAATGCTGGGATTAGAGGCATGCACCACCATGCCTGGCCAGGATTGTCTATTTCTACACCAATATCAACTCTCTTGATAGTTCTAGATTTTTTTTTTTAGTTTTGAGATTGGGTCTATGCAGCCCAGGCTGGCATTCAATTCATGGCAGTCCCCCAGCCTCAGGCTCCTAAGTGCTGGGATTACAGGCATGTGCCACCACCCCATGATAATTACAGTTTTGTAGTAAATTTTTTTTTTTTTCTTTTTGAGACAGGGTCTTGCTATGCAGTTCAGGCTGGCCTTGAGGTTACTTTGTAGCCCAGGCTGGTCTTTAACTCGTAAGGATCCTCCTGCCTCAGCCTCCCACATGCTGGGATTGTGGGCATGTGCCACCATGCCCGGCAGTTTTGTAGTAAGTCTTCGCTGGTGGCATTACCATGTTATTATTCAACACAGGGAATGTTTGCACTGACCAGAGTAGATGCTGGCCATAAATCGTGTGTGTGTGTGTGTGTGTGTGTGTGTGTGTGTGTGTGTACGCGCGCGCATGAAATCTGTACCCATCTGAGTGTAAATGAAATCCATCAGAAATCTGCATTGGGCTGGAGATTTAGCTCACTGGCACAGGCACCTGCCTGGCAAGTGCAAGGTCCTGAGTTCGATTCCCAGTACCAATAAAAAAAACAAGTGAGCATTGGCTGGTATCAATTCTGTTACATATTGCAAATGTTCCTCTTCTTGAAAATTATTACATTTCACCATTTGTTCTTCCAAAGTCTTAAGATCATCTTCAAGTTCCAAAATTTAAAAAATAAAATTGAATTTTCATGGGACTCACATTGAATCTACAGATAAAACATTTTTGCACCAGGCACCAGCACTTGGGAGAAGTACTGAGGCAACAGGGTCACTGTGAGTCTGAGGCCAGTCTGGGCTATGTAGTGAGTTCAAGTCCAAGCCAGGCGTGGTGGCGCACGCTTGTAATCCCAGCACTCGGGAGGCTGAGGCAGGAGGATTGTTGAGAGTTTGAGGCCAGCCTGGGCTACAGAGTGAGCTCAAGGCCAGTATGAACTGCATAGCAACACCCTGTCTCAAAAAAAACAAACAAAAAGAAAAAATTATTATTATTTTTTTTTTTTCCGGGACCGGGGATCGAACTCAGGGCCCTAGTGCTCAGCGGCAAGCACTTAGCCCACTGAGCTGTACCTCCAGCCCCTTAAAAAGAAAAAATTAAAAGACCAGCCTGAACTACATAGTGAGACTCTGCCTTAAAATCTTTTAAAAAATATAGTTAATATATTTTACAGTCAGTCTTCTCATTCTTGAACATGTTATCACTCTACATATGGAGCATCTTATGTCTTCCCAGAGTTTTAATAACTTTTTTTTTTTTCGTACCAGGAATCAAACTCAGGACCTTGCACTTGCTAGACAGGTAGGTGCTTGTGCCACTGAGCTATATTCCTAGCCCTAACTTTCTCCATCATTTTTTTTTTTTTTGGCCTTTGCATTGCCTTATTGATCTCAGAGCACCTTCTGGATACAGTTTTTAAAAAAGCAGACCACATACATAATTGGAACTGGAACTGGATCCAGGCTGGTACTGCTTGATCCCGAAAGAATTCCCCAACCAAGTGGATTTACTTATACGAAATATCAGAGGAAAAAAAAAGAGAGGCAAGGTGGTGCTAGGCAAGGGCTAGTCACTTAGAGAAGTAGCTGGTGACAGCGCCAGCAGGTCAGGTCAAGCCGCCTCCTCCTAAGCGTGTGCACAGACTGCACTGCTGCGGGGGAGGGTCAGGGTGAGTCTCCCATCGCCTAGCTCCCGCACCAGTGTTGTCTCTTGCCCGTCCCACTTCTGCACGTGGACAAGTTTTCCTCCATCAAGCGTCACCATGGACTTGACATTCCTGTCATCAGCTGTCTTCTCCTCAAACTCCACCCCCAGGTTGAAGTTGATCTCTGTATTCTTGAAGGTGCCGTGTGTCTTTATGATGATGGTATTACCATTCTTTTCGATGATGGTGGTAGGCTTGGTCATGGCGGCCACCTGTCTGGTAGCGAAGCCCACACTGAGTGACTTCATGTAGTCGTCAAAATTCTTGCTGTCCACTAGCTTCCACGTCCCCACGAAGGCTTCCACCATGATGAAGTTGGGCTGGGCTGAGAAAGAAGCTGCGAAAAGGAAGGTGTGCCGGGACTCCGCAACCTCCGTAAAATTCTTAAAACATCTTTTCTTAGCTTTAATCCTAGGGTCGTGTAATTGTCTTCTCTCATTCCATGAGACACAGTGATGTCTATCTAGATTCACATAATTCAGCCGGGTGTGGTGGTGAGTGTCTACAATCCCAGCACTTGGGAGGCTGAGGCAGGAGGATTGCCACAAGTTCAAGGCCAGCCTAGGCTACATAGTGAGTTCAGGGGCAGCCTGAACTACACAGTGAGACCCTGTCTCAAAAAACAAAAAACAGGGGGCTGGGGATATAGCTCAGTGGAATAAGCGCTTGCCTAGCAAGCGCAGGGTCCTGAGTTCGATCCCCAGTATCGCAAAAAAAAAAAAAAAAAGGAATTGCTACATCAAAAAACAAAAAACAAAAAGAAATCTGAGTGAGAACGAAACAGGGTTCCTTCTGCTCAAGCCATTTTTTCTCCTTGCAAGGAATAAATACAGGGAGCGTGTTAAGAGAATGATGACTTCCACACAAACCGTCTGAAAGAGGAAAAGCAGCACACTCTGCTGATTTGGACAATGGAATTTTTTCTTTCTTTCTTTCTGAGACAGTCTAACGATGTATACCATATACCAGGCTGGGCTCAAACTCACAGCTTTTTGCCTCAGCCTCAGTGCTGAGGTTGTAGGTATACACTACCACAGCCAGCAACAGGGTAGCTTTGAAAAATTAAAATACAGCCAGCAGTGGTGGTAGATTCCTGAGTTCCCAGAACTCGAGAGGCTGAGGCAGGAGGGTCACCATTATGTTTTAGCATCACCTCCCAAGTTCAGGATCAACGTGATACAGCTAAACGAGGGAGGTGGCAGTGCAGCTAGAGAGCTGTGAGTGGATCTGAGTTATTGACCCAGAGGGGGCACGCCTTGAGGCCAGCCGCCATAGGAGGAAATGAAAAGCTCATTCCTGGGTTCCAGCAGCCGTGGCTCGTGGACTCATGGCACAGGAGCAGTGTGGGTCACTATAAAGAGATGGCTATAACCAGCCGGGCCACCACAGCACTTGGGAGGTGTTACTTCTCTCTGTCCACCCACCTGCTGAGACACTGAGGCTGCCTCCAAGATTTAGCTGCTGTGAGCTGTGCGGCCCTTTCAGGGAGCCAGGACTGCAGGGCTGGGCTGGGCGACGCGTTTCTAGGCTGGCTGGAGCTGGGCAACCGGCCTGGGTGCTTTCTGCCCCCCAGCGGTGCATGGAGGGCATCGCACCAATCCGGGCAGCTGGGGATGGGGTGGGGCGGGGCCGCAAACAGCCCTGGTGAAGACAGGTGGTGTCCTTCAAGGTCCCCGAGACTGCAACTGCAGAAGTTGGGGACACCAGCCCCTTCCTCTAGTAGTCCTAACCAGGCCACGTTAACTTCATTGTCCCTTGGGATGGAACCTACAGCTTTTGCCTCTTACAGAAGTGTTTTCTACCGTCTCCTTTTTTATTTTGTCAAGATAGGGTCTGGCTAATTTGCCAAAGGTGTGATCCTCCTGCCTCGGCCTTCTGAGTAGCTGGGATTACAGGTGTGTGCCAACTGGGCCTGGAGATTTAACAGTAGAGGTAACACTGGGAAACCGTTTACAGTAAGAGCAGGAAATCACAGAGCCTTTGTGCTACGAAGCCAGAGTTTTCATTTTATTCCTTCACGGCCCTACAACTCACTGTCCTCGCATGTTAGTCCACACCACTCCAAAGAGGAGGACCAAGAGCTCCGCGGGGGGAAGCGGGATATGAGGGTAACAGCATTTCTGTGGGGTCCTTGCTGCGGTCACCCCACCGGCTTCTGGGTACAGAGGCGAAGGAAAGAGGGTGCTCGGGGGTGCAGGCGTGGAGCACTGCACGCAGCCAGTCCCAGCCTGACAGAGCTGGCTTGTCCCTAACCAGGTCCCCGGAAAACATGACTGAGAAACCGGGAAGGACACTAAAGGACCAGGTCTCCCTCTGATCACTTCTCTGAGCTTCTGAGACAAAGGCCCAGGCCCTCTCCACGGTCTCCCCAGCCCCAGACCAGGGAAAAGAATATAACCATGGCCAATGAAATCATTCCGAAGATACTGTACCCCACTGTCCCAGCCTCTGGCGTACACTGTCTCCTGCATGGGAGACCAGCGGGGTAGTCTGGGACCACAGGGAGCCATTTCCCCCCAGACAAGGCTCCCCACCCCCAGCTGTCATGGCGTCAGCTGGGCCACCCAGCCGGGGACACTTCTGGCTGCAGCGGGGAAGGGGTGGTGGAAGCTACTTGACTTATTTCAGAGTCAGCACCTCTCTTGGTGCAGGGACCCTGGGAGGTGCCCAGAAACATCTAAAAAGTGGCTGATAGACAGCCGGAAGCAGGGAGATGCACCTCCTCCCCCCACGCTCCGAGTACCAAGAATCGAACTCAGGACCTTGTGCTTGCCAGGCAGGCGCGTATGCCACTGAGCCATATCCCAGGCCCAGGGAGATGCATCTTTGCAAATGGAAAGGGGACCAGAGGCGCAGAGAGGGAGGGAAAGGGAAGGGGACGTAAACAGAATAGGAGAGGTGTCTGGGCCTGGCCCACTTGACTTGAACCAGGCTGAGACCAAGCAAAGCAAAGGCCCAGCAAAGTGCTGTAACGCCAGTACTCAGGAGGCTGAGGCAGGAGGATCACTGTGACATTGAGCCAGCCTGGGCTACATAGTAAGCTCAGTGCCAGCCTGAACCACATAGCGAGACCCTATCTCAAAAAACCAAGAGAGAAGCACAGAGGCTCAGGTTTTGCCCCCAGCCCTCAGCCATGTCCTGAGCGTTTCCGCCACACAAGGCAGGTCTCTAGGCTGGAGTCACTTGCTTCTTTCCACAAAACAGGTCACCCGTGCTCACTATGGAAAAAGGCCACCGCGCTCTTTATTGACGGCCACCGCCGGCGCCGGCGCCAGCACCAGCCACGGTGCTCACAGGCGAAGGGCTCTGTCACCCAGCTGAGACGCAGAGGAAGCCAGCACCCATCTCGGTGCCAGGGCTGCAGGCTCAGGTCTCCTCGAACTCCTGTTCACAGTAGCCAACACCGATGGGCTCAGCCTGGACACCCCGCCTGCAGAGGACACAGGGAGGGAGAGCGCCGGGTCTCAGACCTGCAACACCGCCGCCTCCATGGCACTCACGGTCCCTTCCCCGCTTCTAGAACCTCCAACTGTCCCTGGGCAGGACTTGAGGGGACTCAAGGTGAACACTCCGCACCTCTGTGCCGCCTGCCTCTGTACCCAAGCCCCACATTACCCAGTTAGGAAAGAGGCAGAAGCCTGGAAGCCATGCAGTGCTCTGGATGGACAGAGCCTTCGATTCTGGGTTTTCTGGTTTTTTTTTTTTTTTTTTTGAGACAGGTTCTCACTATATAGTCCAGGATGGCCTCGTGGCAATCCTTCTGCCTCAGCCTCCCAAATGCTGGGATTATAGGAGCAGGAATGTGCCACACACACCAAGCCCAGCTTCAGTCATTTTTTTTTTCTTTTTTTAAATATACTGGGTCTTGCTGTATAGTTCAGGCTGTCCTTAAATTCACTGTATAATCAGGCTGGCCTCTAATTTGTGGCAATCCTGCCTCAGCCACCACACCCAGGTACAGCCATTTATTTTTAAAATGGGAATGAATTGGGGCTCTAGCTCAGTGGTGGAACACGTGGTTGGCATGTGGGAGGCCCTGGGTTCGATCCCCCTCAGCACAAAAAAATAAAATGGCGATAGTTTGCCTACCAAATGGGTTGTGGTGTGACCCAGTCAGAGAGTGCCTGTGATGCCCTTGCCATTACTCTGTCTGAGCAAAGGATCCCAGCCTGGTCCTGTCCCACTCCCTGGGGGAGGCCCACAGCGCGGTCACCTCAACAACTCGCAGCGGAAGTGCGACAGGCGTGTTTCGGCGAAGTCCAGGTTGGTGGTCATGTTGCTGCTCCACAGCCTCTCGGCAACTGCCCCTCCCCTGGGCCTGGGAAAACAGGAAGCGCAGCAGGCTGGGCCCTTTGCTCCCTGCGAGGATGCTGGATACCCACATTCTTTGGGGTAGGTCCTGCACCACGTCGGGGCTCTTCCTCTCAGTGAAGCCCCGCTGGAGGGCTCCCAGCCCGTTCTCAGTCTGTTCCCTGCTGTTAAAATGTGCAGGGATGGAGCTCTACCTTCCTTCGCTCCCAAAGACAGGAGTCAAGAGTAAGCTTTAAAGGTGCCACTAACGCAGGCTGGCCTCAAACTGTCAGCGATCCTCCTGCGTCAGCCTCCCAACTGCTGGGATTATACTCATGTGCCACACACCCAGCTATTAGATGGTTTTCTGCAATCTCAGGACCCTGCCCATGCTCAGGGAGGCTGCCGAGGGAGATGGGAGTCTCCCAGAAACCCCAGGTTGAATCTTGGATCTTAAGTAAGGCACTTGTCTATGTCTGTTTGCGATGTGGGGCTGATGAGAGCCACTCACATCCCCACTGGGCTGGAGGGACAGATGTGGGAACCAAGCGGGACCTGAATGCTCCATGCAGACCGAAGGCACAGGTCTGGAGGTGGCAGGCAGGACTGGGTCTGCACAGGGACCCAGCCCTCTAGCTCCCCTTGAAGCCCCTTACCAGAGCCTGGGGACCAGGTTCGTGCTGTCCACCCACTCGCCCCACATGCAGGCTTCTCCCCCAATCACCAGGCCTTTCTCCTGGGGGGACCCTAGGGGAAACAACAGTCTGGTGAGGGGGGGTGGGACGCAGAGCCCCTTCAATCACCATTCCCCTGCCTCCACCCAGCTGGGTCACCCCACTTCCTAACGTGCCACGTCTGCCCAGGCCCCTGCCTCCCCCCAGGGCCTGGCCGGGCTCTCCAGGCTGCAAGGACAGCGCCTGTGTCACCTTCAAAGTTCAGGGGCTCCACCTTGTACATGTCCTTCCAGTCGGGGCCGTACGTAATGTGGTTGAGGTACCAGGGTGCCGACAGCAGGGCCCGGTAACCGGCCTTCGTGACCAGTTTCACCTCCTCCATGTAGCTGACCGGCTTCTTGTCCCGCCACACTTGTACGATCGTGTCTGGCCGAACCTGTCCCAAGAGGTCACAGGCAGCAATGGCAGAGGGGTCAGGGGAGTCCTGGGCCTTGCTCATCCACAAGCAATCAGGGCCCAGGGGTGAGGGCTCCCTGGTCCTTGGCAGCACAAATGTCACCAGGCCTGGTAAGCAGTGAGCCCAGGGGCCAGGGACCACCATGTCCAAGAGTCCGGATGCTTCTTACTGTGGGACAAGGGGCGAGGGTCTCCCAGATCAACAGGGAAGAGACAATGGCCCTGTTCCATGGGACCTAAATGCCCTAAGGTGGGCAGGAAAGTCATAGTAGCCCAAGGAGTAACTGTGATCAGTTTGTATTATGAGAAGAGAGAGCCTGGCATGGTGGCACAAACGCCTGTAATCCCAGCACTCGGGAGGCTGAGGCAGGAGTATTGTTGCGAGTTCAAGACCAGCCTGGGCTACCAAGTGAGCTCAAGGCCAGCCTGAACTGCATAGTGAGACCCTGCCTCAAAAAAAAAAAAAAAAAAAAAAAAAAAAAAAAAAAAAAAAAAACGAAGAAGAGACTCTGACACCCAAACCTTCAGCTCACACCTCTGGAGCCTTTCTAAAAGGGAAATGAGAGATGGTCCTGAGTGCCCTGACTATTAAAGCCAGCCAGGTGTAGTCCAACACTTGGGAGGCTGAGGCAGGAAGATCGCCCTGAGTTCAAGGCCAGCCTGAGCTACATAATAGTTCAAAGCCAGCCTGAGCTATACAGTGAGGCCCTGCCTCAAAAAAAAAAAAAAAAACTAATTAAATAAATAAAATAAAAACTAATAAAGCCAGAGGGCAAAGGGAGCTCTGTCCCCAACTCACCTTGACTTTGTTGTCAAACACCTCCTGCCACACCACGTAACCCTTGTCATAGGCAGAGACGATGTCCAGCAGGCTGGTGAGGACAGGAATGGCAGGCTCTGGGCTTGGAGCCTGGCACTGGCCTCTCCCAGATTGGGCAATGCCTTCCCTATTGCTGGGACCCGCCCAGTGTGGCCCAAGGACAGGACCCAGGTAGCCTTTAGGGCCTGGAGTGGTCAAGAAGGGTCCCCCCTCCCAGAAGGTGACATGCTCGCCTTCCTCACATCTGGATGTAGAAGGACTCTAGCTGTCGGAAGTCATTAAAGCCTTTCTCCTTCATGAAGGCCTGGATATCTGGATTGGACTTCCTGAACGCCAAGAAAAAAATGAAAATCAGCACCTCCTGCAACCCAAAAGCCTGCAGCCTGGGGATTAGTCCCTGGCCTCCTGCAACTGCCCTTAGCACCAAAATAAAAACAGCTATATGTGGTAGGCCACACCTGTAATCCCAGCACTCAGAAGGCTGAGGCAGAAAGATCACCATGAGTTTGACACCAGCCTACAGAGCAAGATCCTGTCTCAGAAAATAAAAAAATCCAGTCACCTCCCACAAAATATGCAAAACCCACTGAGGAGCTCAGAAGTCCTATCCATGGATGATGTGGCCAAGCCAAGCTAAGCTACATGAAACAATGTTTGCCACTGACAGTAAGAACGGGAGAACCTGGGCCTGGAGACTCTGAGGTCCCAGCCTGCAAGGAGACGGGGTCCCCGTCCTCTCTGCACTGCCTCAGGCCCCCGCACACGGGACCCTGGCTTCCTTCCTGGCCACACCAGCTAAATACTAAGTGTGCCCTCGGCCACCTGAGTCAGACCCCATGCCCATGGCTTCTTCTTGGCATATGAGCAGGAGTGCTTTGTGCCCGACGTTCCCCCAAAGCGTCTTCCTCTGCTCAAGTCCCCAGAAAAGCTAAGCTATTCCCCTAGCGCCAAGGCCAGCTCCTGCTTCTCCCCAAGGACTCTCTTGGCATCCCCAGAGCGCCCCAGATCTGAGAGTTGACACATTTTGATTTAATATTCATTAGACGCTGTCAGTGCTTCATCTTCAATTCTAGGCTGGACTCTTTGATCAGACTATTTTGAACCCTCACAAGCAAGGACTCTTTTTCTCTATCCTGGCTTTTTCCAAGACAACTCTGCGCCCAAGCTGGTTTTCCTATAAGTTATCTCCACACTGTGGAAGAGCAAGAAGACACGACAGCCTTGCTGGAGTCAGGCAGGATTTCAGGGCCGACACCTTTGCAGTCTACAGGTAACTCCCAGGCCCAGCTGGCCAGGAGGCCCCCAGAGCACCCTCCACTTGGAGCAAGTGATTCATTCATCAGGCTAGGGTGCAGGAGGATCGAAGGACTCCTACCAGCAAGTGAAATCCACTTCATCTCCTCCAAGGTGAAGGTAAAAATCCGGAAAGACAGAGCTGATCTCCAAGAAGAATGAGCTCATGAACTTGTACGTACTGTTCAGGGTGGGGTTCACCGGCCCAAACTCGCCAGAGGGCTTAGGCCCAGAGTAGCAAGGAGTGAGCAACCCAGGGACACCTATGACAAGAGGAGCGACGTGAGGGTCGCACATATAGGCTTCCTATGCAGTGCTACACACAAGGACATCAAGGGCCGGACGTGGTGGCACACGCCCGTAATCCCAGCACCCAGGAGGCTGAGGCAGGAGGATCGCTGTGAGTTTGAGACCAGCCTGGGCTACAAAGTGAGCTCAAGGCCAGCCTGAACTGCATACTGAGACTCCATGTCAAAAAAAAAAAGACATCAAGTGATGAAAGTAAGGTAACTGTGATCCTAAACATCACACAGGGTCAGGGATATAGCTCAGCAGCACAAGTGGCCCGCCTGGCAAGTGCAAGTCCTGAGTTCAATTCCTGGTACCAAAAAAAAAAAAAAAAAGAAAGAAAGAAATCACACACAATCAAGTGTGGTGGTATACACCTGTAATCTCAGCACTTGGGAGGCTGAGGCAGAAGGATCACTGAGAGCTTGAAGACACCCTGGGCTACATAATGAGTTCAAAGCCAGCCTGAACTGCAAAGGAAACCCTATCTCAAAAGATAAAACAAGCCAGGTGTGGTGGCATATGCTTGTAATCCCAGCACTAGTGAGTATGAGGCCAGCCTGGACCACAGGTAGAAACTCTGTTGCAAGACAAAAGAAAACAAAAGGACACAGAAGAAAACATCTCGTGCTTGTAGGCGAGCACGCCAGGCACTCACCAGCACTGGTCACCACCTGTTTAGTCATCATCAGAGAAACACAAAGAGCCACACTCATTGATAGAGGCCGGTCACAGCCAGGCAACCGTCAGCACACACCCTCACACCCTGCTTCCAGGGAGTCACCCTGCTCCCAAAGGCCGCGCTCTTCCAATAGCCTTGAAGCGGCAAAACACATCGAGAGGCTCTGAGCCAATCTGACAGTGCTTCCGCCATCAGCTCCTGGACACGGGCCCCACTGTCACCTGGAAGCTCCACATTCCTTAAGCCTGGGCCTGGAGCTGCCTTCTCTCCTGAGGGTGAGGCCAGGCAGCAGCCTCTTTCAATATCCTTTTTTTGTTTTTGAGATATGTAGCCCAGGCTGGTCTCAAACTCACAGTGATCCTCCTGCCTCATCCTGCCACTAGGTTTCAGTCTGGGGGACTCACACTGGGGCCCGGAGTGCACACACCCTCCTCAAGTTTCCTGCTTTTAGATTTTTCCCTGGGGGTCAGACTCCTCAGCACCCACTCTAGGTGAGATTCACCTGCAAGGTCCATCCACTGAAGTTAAAAGTGGCTTCCTTAATGGAGCATGGCAGGGCATGTCTATGATCCCAGCACTTGGGAGACTGAGGCAGGACGATCACCAGGAGCTCAAGGCCAGCCCCGGCTGCCTGAGAGATCCTGTTTCAGAAAAAGGGCCATGGGGCTTCCTTGGTGATAGTAAGTTTTTCCTGTCTCAATTCCTAGGCAGGAGAAGCAGGTGGAAGATAATTCTTCCCCAGACCAATACTAGACATGCCACCTTCTAGAGCCCCCTGAATCCCCTATCTGAGGGCCATCGGCAGCCCTCTGACCCTAGGAACAACTCTTACCCGCTCCCCAGGACAGCGTATGGCCAGGGGTGTCGAACTCGGCCAGCACGCGGATCCCCCGAAGCCGTGCGTATTCGATGACCTCCTTGACATCCTGGGCTGTGTAGATGTGGGTGACAGGGTTATAGGACCCCTGGAAAGCACAACATTCATATTCACTTCCTGAAGACTGTCCAAGTAGAAGACGCTCAAAATATCCCTCAAGATACTCCTTAGGTACTAGAATACCTGTCCACAGCCCTTGGGAATACGGGGCTATCTTCAAGAAGTTTTACTGTTAATTTTTGTTTGGTTCTGATTTTTTGAGACAGGGTGTTGCTATGTAGTTAAGGCTGGCTTCAAACTCCTGGCAATCCTCCTGCCTCAGCCCTCCCAAGAGTACTAGGATTACAGGTGTGTGCCACCACCACTGGTTTAGGATTTTTATGTCTCACAAAAGATGGTGCACACCTGTCGTCCCAGCACTTGGGAGGCTGAGGCAGGAGTATTGTTGCGAGTTTGAGACCAGCCTGGGCTACAAAGTCAGCTCAAGGCCAGCCTGAACTGCATAGCGAGACCCTGTCTCAAAAAAAAAAAAAAAAAACAAACCCTGTCTACTGTTTTACCTGAACATCAGAATGCCACTGAGATAAATAAACCAGAGCGATGCTCATTTGACCCGAAAAATCAGCTGAGACCAAAGGACACCATCTCCCGCAGTCACAAAGCAGATGGCACAGCTCACATTGAACCCACTGGGGGTCTGCTGAGATTGGGAGCTAGGGCTCAGATGGGCATAGCCGTGGGGCCATGAACTCAGGCTGGGTGACATCACGCCATACCTTCCTGGAGAGCTCAGGAAAGGTGATGCTGTCATACGGGAAGGAGGGGTCGTCCACCAGGTGCCAGTGGAACACGTTCAGTTTGTTGTACGCCATGACGTCCTATAGCAGAGCACAGCCAGTGACCTCCCTGGCACAGAGCCCCGATTGGCCCGATCCATCCCCGGGGGACGCCCTCCTGCAATCACTCCGTGTCTGCAGAGGGGGCTGTGTGTGCGTGTGACACGCCTTCGCTCCTGCTTCACACCTTCCCCATTTCTTCCTTGTCCCTCCTCCACCTCTTGGTCCCCTTCCCTTTTCCAAAAGTTCCATTTCCTATGACCTTCTTTCGCTCTTTACTAATACTCTGGGTTTTTCACCTAAGAGAAACCACGTGCTCTTTAAGCTCGTGCGTCTGATTTATTTGACTTAACTTTATGGTCTTGAGGTGCATGTGTTTTCCTACAAACGACTCAAGTTTCCCTCTCCTTACAGCTGAGTAGTACTCCAGTGTGTGCGAATGCATTTCCTTTACCCATTCATCTGTTAGCGGACACACAGGCTGCTTCCGGGATCTAGCTCTTCATGCTGCTCGCAACGAGACAGGAGCGTGCCCAGATCGCTGTGCTAGGACTCTAGCTCTTCGGGGGACATGCCTAGAAGGGGAGTGATCTGCACTGCCCCGCTGCCTTTCCAAGTCCCCTAAGAGTCTAAAGACCTGCATTTCTCCTGCCCTCCCCGCTGGGTTATCTGGCTGGTGTTCATCCAGACTGAAGCCTGCAGGTGATACCACTGCCCATCACTCATAAATCCCAGAAGCCCGAGCTGGTATTTGTGTCAACTCCTTTGGTTCCACAGAGAAGCAAAGGGAAAGGTGGGCACATGACCTGGACAGGCCACCATCAGCTAAGCCTATACTCACAGGAACTCGAACTCAAGGACTACCAGGAACCTCAGTGCCTCTTGCCAGGACCACATCCTGACTAAGCTTGCTTCGCCCTGCCTGGCAAGGGAGGCCAGTTCCCCAAAGACCTCTGTATCCCTGGGGTTAGCCGGGATGCTGGTCCACACTAACTAATGGTGTATATTTAAATTGCTGTTTCTTTCTTTTTGAGACAGGGTCTTGCTATGTAGTCCAGGCTGGCCTTGAACTCACTGTATAGCCCAGGCTGGCCTCAGACTTGCAGAAATCCTCCTGCCTCTTCCTCCAGAGTGCTGTGAGTACAGGCATGTGCCACCACTTGTTTGTAGATGGGTCTCTCTGTGTAGTTCACGCTGGGCTCCAGCCCAGTGGCTCCCAGAGCTACAACCACACCCTCTCCTCTTTGGGAAGGTGGAACTTCATCCACCCTGGCCCATCCCCCAGAACCGGTGCAAGAGGAAGGCCCCGAGGCTGGGTACCAGTGTGTCCAGGATACTGGACAGCGGCAGGTAATGGCGCGACGTGTCCAGCAGCAAGCCCCGGTGGGGGAAGCGAGGGAAGTCCTTGATGGTCGTCTTGTTGATGAAGAACTGTGTGGACCAAACACCGATTAGGTGAGGACTCACAGGAGCTTATTGGGGGGCTCAGGAAGGATGAGAACTCTGCCAGGATCCCTGCAAAGCCAGTCTCTCTGTGACCATTCTGCTGGGGACCTTTGTCCCCAAACCCCTCTACCTCAAAGAGTATTACCAGCCACCTCCGGGAGGGAAAGTGCCCCAGGCTGGCCAAACTTGACACTCCCCCTGCCTGAGGACAGTGGGTCTCCCTGCTGGCAGGTTTCTGTTCTTCAAGGTCATGTGGCATGAAGGGTGCCACGAAATCATGCAGCCACCCTGCCAAACAAGCCCTCCGCTATGTCTCCTCCCAGCCCCCTGGCACGTCTGCCATGGCCACCAGGCCCCATCTAAAACAGAACAAGACACTTCCAGGGTTTCTGCATATTCCACCAGAGCCTGGCTCCCTTTTGAAGGCCCCCACTCACCGTGCCCTCCGCAGAAGTCCACACAAGCTGGCTGAATGTCTCCAGACCTGCAGAGCAGTGAGGCAGAGTAAGACTTGGGAGTGGGGACAAGAAGGATCCAGCTGGGCGTGGTGGCACACACCCGGAATCCCAGCTCTTGGGAGGCTGAGGCAGGACGATCGCCGCAAACCAAGGCCAGCCTGGGTTACACAGTGAGTTCAAGGCCAGCCTAGACTACACAATGAGACCCTGTCTCCAACCACAACAAAAAACAAATTAAAAACCAAAGTGAAGAGTTCTGTGAGAACTCCCCTCATGTGCAGATATTTTACCAAAAATAGTAGACATACTTGTTTAAATAAATAAATACATGTATGTTTTTCTTTTCCAGTACTGAAGATCAAACCCAGGGCCTTGCAGTAAGCTGCATCTCTAGCCCCCTTTTAAAGACAGGGTTTTGCTAAACTGAACTCACTGTGCAGCCCAGGCTGGCCTTCAACTTGCAATCCTCCTGCCTCAGCCTCCTGAGTAGCTGGGATTACAGGAGTACACCATTTTGGCTTGGTTGGCTAAGTCTTTATACAAGACCAAATACCTTTTCAGAAAAGTAAGAGGAAGGCCGGGGACGGGTCACCTCTAGGCTGGTAACCTCATTTTCTTCACAAATGACTTAGTTTTACATATTTTACACCCTGCCCCCTTTTAGGTTTTGTTTTTTTTTGAGACATGGTCTCACTATGTAACCCAGACAGGCCTTGAATTCACAGAAATCCTCTTGCCTCAGCCTCCCTAGTGCTGGGACTACAGGTGTGCACCACCACACCAGGCTTTAGTTTTGGTTTTTAGACCCTTTCCAATTGCAGGTCTTGGGTGACAGCAGGCTGGCAGTACTGTGACAGTGTTGCCATGGCTACAGCTGCCGTCTTGTGAAGTCTCCACTGTTTCGCCGTGGGTGCTGCTATCTGCCATGCAGGGCGGGGCCTGTCCACCTCCTGGTCCAGCTCAAGAAAACGGGAAACCCATGCCCCAAGTGGTGTCATGAAGAAAGGTGCCTTGGGAGGGAGCCCTCGCTGTGCCCATCCCCCTCCCAGGCCCTCCCTCCCCTTTGGGCCCTGGTACCTCGGAGGGCTCCCCAGATGGTGTCCGCGGCCAGCAGACACTGGTCATCGTCTATGGTCAGGGTGTCTGAAATGACCAACGTGACCCCATCGGTTAAGGTGTTCTGTGCTCCGACTGCAGGGCAGAAATCCTGCGTGGACACTTGCAGGGCGGCACTCACAGTTCTCCACGGACTCCAGCATGGGAAACTCATTACATCCCTCGGTGTCCACAGAGACCACCAACGCGTCCTTCCACACATGGCGCTGTCCTGCAGGGACAGCATAAACTCAGTAGGACTGATCTGTCACCAGGAGCCGCAAGGCAGGACCAGGAGGCAGGAGGGTCTCCAGCCCTAATCCCTTGGGGACACGCTGTGCTAGAAGGGACGGGAAGGAGCTGCACATGCTCTGGGCGCTGGCGCTGGCGCTGGCGCTGCCGCTGCCTGGTCTCTGTCAGCTTTCCTCCTGTTTGTGCCTCTTGCCCTGTAACCCAGCCTGGCCTGGGTGTGACCAAGGCTCTGTATCCCTGGCGTTGCAAACTGTCTCAGACTCTTAAGATCCCAGGAGCTGCTTCTCCTCCTGTGGCACTGGAGGTGCTGCTACTCAGAGTCTTGCTACTCATAGCCTCGGCTGCATGTGAACTGGTTGCTAAATAGGAGGTTTAGGGGCCAGGGATATAGCTCAGCAGCATAAGCGCCTGCCTGGCAAGAGCAAGGTCCTGAGTTCAATTGCCGGTACCAAAGAAAAAAAAAAGGAAGTTTATGATACCAAAATATATGTGAATTATGTCACACTAAACACGATCTACCTCTACCATCTTTTCTACAACCAGATTTTCTTAAGGGGCTGGTTCTAAATGCCAGTACCTATGCTTTTGCCTGTTTGTTTCTGAGACAGCATCTCACTTTTTAGTACAGGCTGGCCTTGAACTCACTCTGTAGCCCAGGCTGGTCTCAAACTTGCAGTGATCCTCCTGCCTCAGCCTCCCAAGTGCTGGGATTAGAGGTGTGCACCACCATGCCTGGCATGAATACCTTTTTACAAACTACATCTTGCCAGAAGTGGTGGCTCACACCTGTTATCCCAGACTGGAGAGGGATGAGGCAGGAGGATGGCCATGAATCCGAGGCCAGTCTGGGCTGCATAGTGGGTATAAGGACAGCCTGAAATACATAGTAAGACACCGTCTCAAAAACAGAAATAACATACAAAAAACCAACATGTCATCCCTCTCAGCCTCCTTATCCCCTCCCAGTCCTGCACATGCGCATACCTGTGCAGGCAGCCACTCTTTTTAAAGAGGGCCAGGGGCTGGGGATTTAGCTCAGTGGCATAAGTGCCTGCCTGGCAAGCGCAAGGTCCTGAGTTCGATCCCTGGTACTGCAAGAGGGCCAAAGTTATGGCTTCCTGGTAACCCTCTGGGCCTCAGGCTGCAGTACTGGGGATGGAAGCCTTGGCCTTCACATTGATTTTATCTTGAGTGCTAAGTTTTTAAATTGCCCAGGTGGGGCTCAGTCTTTCAATCCTCCTGCCTCAGCCTCCTGAGGGCTGGAATGACAGGTGTGCACCACCACACCCATCCTGTTTTTCTTTATCTAAAACACACCTCATTCCTTCCCTCCAGGGGCAGAGAGTCACAGACTCCTCTGCAGCTGAGTGAACCCTCAACAGTGCCCCCAAAGGGCTTGTGGTCCAGCGCCAGCAGGGATCTAAGGGCAGTTGGTGACTCAGCTAGCTGGGTGGGGGCCATAAGACAAACTGAAGAGGGCAAGGCAGGCCTGAGGGAGCAGGCAGATCAGGAAGGACACCGGGCCACCCGCAAAGAAATAAATGACTCTGCGCTGCCACTGTGCCCGGCCGGCAGGAAGTGGGTGGGGCCGGTGCTGGTACGGGGGAAGCCAGGGTGGCCTGTTGTGAAACTCACAGGCACCGTGGCCAGGGAAGCAGGAAGTTCTGCGGCCTGGGTGCTGGAAGCACCCACAGCGAGGTGGGCTGGGAATCAGGAGGGGCCAGTCCCACTCCGGCCCAGCAGCAGCAGTGCAGACCAGATTCCCTGGCTAACCACTCCCGACCCCTGCGCAGGTGGCACACTCCAGGCTCCTGCTGCCTCGGTAGCTCACTGCCTTGTGTCCTTGCCTTCGTTCAGACCCGGCCTTTTCTCTGGGGTCACTCAAAAGCCTGTATTTTTTTTTTTTAAGTAAAAAAGTAATGTATAGCAACTGAAAAATCTTGTTCACTACAGAAACAGTTAGTTTCTTTTCTTAAAAAGTGCCAAGCATGGCCGGGCATGGTGGTGCTTGCCTGTAATCCCAGCATTTGGGAGGCTGAGGCTGGAGGGTTGCTGCGAGTTCAAGGCCAGCCTGAACTGCATAGCAACACCCTGTCTCGAAAAGACCAAAAAAAAAAAAGCCAAGCATGGTAGTGCATACCTACAATCCCAGCACTTGGGAGGCTGAGGCATGAGGGTCCCCTAGAGGTTGAGACCCTGGACTACCTAGTGAGACCTTGTCTCAAAAAACAAAAAAAGGCCTGGCGTGGTGGTGCACACCTGTAATCCCAGCATTCAGGAGGCTGAGGCAGGAGGATCATTGCAAGTTGCAAACTCAAGGCCAACCTGAACTGCAAAAGAAATATTACTGGAATCTGATAACAATGGGGTGGACAATAAAATATAATCTGAGTGCTAACGAGCAAGCAATTAGATTTTAGCAATTATTCCTCAAAGTAATTAACATGACAGTGTAATTGGAGCTTAACCCCACAGGCAGCTGGTAATTTTCCACAGCTCTAGTTGGCCAGACCAAGATAAGGACAACAACCTAAGACTGCACCAGGAAAAGATCAGAACCTCTGTGGATAAACAGAAGGGCGAGATGTCACCTACCACTCCTACCCTACCCCGTGACTTGGGGTGCGGTGCATCATTCTGTGGCCGCGGGTGACAGGGCCCAGCAGGAGCTGTTCTGATGAGCAAAGGCCGTGGGGAACACAAAGGCCCAGGCCCAAGCGCTCCTTTCCGTAGCCCTTCTACTTCTCTTTCCCTAACCAGTCAGCTTGGCCACAGCAAACCTCCACCATGTGAAGAGCTGGAATTGCCCGAGCCAGGTTGCCTGGTCCTCAGGAGCTGCTTACAGGAGGCTGAAGGCTCCACTGCCTCATGATGCCACCTGCATAACGGGCGGGCGGCACCCACCACAGAAAAGGCACAACCCAGGCAGTCTGGCTTGGGGGTGGCGCCGCTCCAGGGCCAGGCGCTCTGCACAGTGCCCCTGTCCCTCTTCACACATCTGCGGATCTTCCGTGGTCTCCCGTGCCCTGCCCTGGTCACAGCCTCCACCAGGACCTCGGGGACCTTAGAACCCTAAGGGGCCGGGTTTCCTAGAATGTGACACTCGGGAGGGCTATGCCCTGCGGAGGCCAGTTTAGCCTGAAGAGCGAACAGGGGTAAGGACACCAGCTGCCCTTGATCAGAAGCGGCTGGGGACCGCAGGACGGAGGCTGGGGAGGCCGGGGACAGCGGGGGGCCGCTGGGCCGCGGCTGGGAGCAGGGCGGGGCGGGTGCGACTCACCCGAGGAGCTGGGCGGCGGCCAGGGCCCGGCCCCGAAGAGCAGGCGGTGGTAGCGCGCGAAGGCGGTGTCCAGGACGTCGCAGCCAGGCTGCGCGGCGGAGCCCGAGTGGTGGCGGAAGGCGAAGGTGGCGGGGCGCAGGCGGTAGCGGCGCGGCGAGGCCTGCACCGAGCGCGGCCAGGGCCACAGCGCCGCCGCCGCCCCGCACAGCGCCGCCAGCAGCAGCAGCCGCAAGCCGAGCGCGCTGCCCGCCATGGAGCTCGCGGCAGCAGCGGTCAGGTGGCGCGGTCAGGTGACAACGGCGCGTCACGTGCGGCGCCAGGCCCGCCCCCAGGCCACGCCTGCGGGCAGGAAGTTCTACTCCGAGAAGCTGTGGCAGGGAAACTGTGGGGTTTGAGGCCCACTTAGGCTGTCTCAAAAAATAAATACCCCCGGTGCTAGCGCACGCCTGTGATCCCAACACTTGAGAGGCTGAGGCAGGAGGATCGTGGCGAGTTCGAGGCCAGCCTGGGTACATAGTAAATTCAAGGCAAACCTGCACTACATAGCGAGAGCCCATCTCAAAAAATAAAAAAAAAATTTTTTTTACAATACATAGATAAGAGTATGTATGCATGAATGAATGAATGAATAACATAAAATTAAACGTACGTGATAAGAGAGCCAGGGATATAGCTCACAGGCACAGCATCTGCCTGGCAAGTGCGAGGTGGTGAGTTCAATTCCCAATACCAAAAAGAAAGTACATGGTATGTGAATAACTGAAGGGCCTTGAACTGGCTATGCAGCCCAGTCTCATAAGTTCTAAGTCATTCTGGGCTGCTGAGTGAGTTCAAGGCAACCCTAAACTAATATAGCGAGACCCTGTCTCAAAAAAAAAAAAAAAAAAAAAAAAAAAATATATATATATATGAAAAAAGATGAGCAGTAGAATAGTCTAGTTGCTTCTCAAAGTAACCAAGTCTGCTAGTAAGATTTTTTTGTGTGTCTTTTTTGAGACAGGGTCTCCCTATACAGTTCAGACTGGCGTTGAGCTCACTCTAGCCTAGGCTGACCTCGAACTCGTAACAATTCTCCTGCCTCAGCCTCCTGAGGGCTGGGATTACAGGCACTATGTGCCACCATGCCCGGCTTATGAATTATTTTTAGTAGTAAAAAGCTATTTATTGGCCAATAGCTGAGGAGTGTGGGGGTGCAAGCCTGTAATCCCAGCCCTTGGGAGGCTGAGGCAGGAGGATTGCCATGAGTTTAAGATCAGCCTGGGGTACATAGTGAGTTCAAGGCCAGCCTGAACTGCATAGTGAGACTTGTCTCAAAAAAACAAAGCAAACCCCCGTAAACCCAAAAGCAAACGCTGGTGGGGCTGTGGGGAAAAAGGAGCCCTTCTTCACTGTTGGTGGGAGTGTAGACTGGGGCGACCACTGTGGAGACCAGAGTGGAGATTCCTCAGAAAACTACGATTAGAGGTCTCCTCCCACCCAGCTATCCCCTGAGTTTTGCTTTTGCTTCGCAGTTACTGGCTCAGGAGGTTTAGGCTTGGACTGCTCCCTCGCGCTCCCTGTCCAGGGTCAAGTCCTGTCCCGCACCTGTCAGTTTCTTGCTTGGGCTTCTTGTCTTAATCTCTTGCTATTTCTATCCCCGCTTCTCATTTCAGCCCTTCCCTTGGGTTTCCCTGGGCGAACAAGTATAGAAGGCTGTGCTTCTCCCCAGCCTTGGGGGAAGGGAGGATGGTGACGCTGCCTGTTCCAAAGTCAAGGCCCACAGTCCCCGATATCCCACAATTCCTCCAGGTCCGCAAATCCACAGAGGCTTGGGTCTCTCACTTCCGGTTTCTCCTGCGGCTCAGTTTCCCGTGGGTTATCTCGCTCCAACTCGGTAGATGCTTCCCGACTCCCCCCCTCAACCTCACGTATTCTTTCTCCTCTGGGCCTCCACACTCAAATGCAACTTCCTTGACCCCTTGCTCTGTGTATTTTTAGTCACACTCCTGCCCATCAAGTTATCATTTGAAAGCTTTATTTATACTGAGTAATAAGTACCTGAAAGCTTACAGAGTGTTTACTATGTGCCAGGCATTGCGGTAAGCACTGTATATACAACACCCCTGTCAGTAAGTGCTAGTACTTCCTCCACTCCACAAATGAAATCCAGGAAGTAGCCAGATTGCAGGACTAGGTGGGTGGTGACTCGACACAAAACCAGGACTCCAGAACCTGTCCTCTACTGCTCTCCATAAAAAAGCAAGCATTGGGCCAGGGAGATAGCTCAGCAGCACAAGCGCCTGCCTGGCAAGCACAAAGTCCTGAGTTCGATTCCCAGTACCACAAAAAAAAAAAAAAGAGCAAAGATTAAAGAAACAAGCCCCAGATTTAGAGGAAAGACCCAAGAGTCTGTTCCCGTTACTCTCCACTCTCCACCACACCTTAGGCCCAAGGCCTCAAACATCCTATGCAAGTGCTCTAGCCCTGAGCTGTATCTTAGCCCCACAAAATGCATTTGAACTTTTTATCTGCACCTTTTTTTATTTTAAACAGGGTCTCATTACATATTCCAGGCTGTCCTTGAATTCAGTATATAGCCCAGGCTAGCCTTGAGCTCACAGTGATCCTCCTGCCTCAGCCTCCCGAGGGCTGAGATTACAGGTACAGACAACTCTGCTTGGCTATGTATGTTTTTATTGTTTTTTGTGTTGTTTTTTGAGATAGGGTCTCACTCAATTGAAGTGACTATGTAGCACAGGCTGGCCTGGAACTCATGACAATCCTCCTGCCTCAGCTTTTTTTCTTTTTTTTGTTTGTTTGTTTTTTGCAGTACTGGGGATCGAACTCGGGACCCTGCGCTTGCTAGGCAAGCGCTTATTCCACTGAGCTATATCCCCAGCCCCTGCCTCAGCTTCTCAAGTCCTGCTTTCAGAGTTGTGTGCCACCGTGTAACTAGTTAATATCATCATTATGGGCAAATCATCATGTTTCTGTCTCATTCATAATATAAAGGCTGAAGTAGTGATAACTAGTATCTCATTTCAGAATAATTATGATTTTATTGTACAAAGATGTACCTTTGGATTTTTTCACTCACTGATATGGAAGAGTTTGGGTATTTTGTGTCTTTTTTTTTGTTTTTTTTGAGACACGGTCTCACTATGCAGTTCAGGCTGGCCTTGAGCTCACTTTGTAACTCAGGCTAATCTCCAATTCTCATTGATCCTCCTGCCTCAGCCTCCTGAGTGCTGGGATTACAGGCATGCCTCACCATGCCTGGCCATATTTGGTGTCTTCCATGTTCGTATTTATACAAGCACTAGGTTACATACTAATCATAAAACTCGAGTAGATGTTATTCTATACCTCTTTTTTTCTATTTCTATAAGCAAAATGTGTTTGGGTGGCATAAAACTTTTTAGAAAATTTTAGATCACATCCCTATTTTTCTAGTACTCCAGAGCTGATCTCTCAGTGAGAGCAGAAGATGCTTAAAGTGGGAAAATTATTGTATTTTTGCCCAATGCAACAAATTAGCATTTTAAAATTTTGCATATATCACACAGTTAACACACCTGCAACAGTTAGTTATTACATGTTGATCTTTTTTTATTCTAGGCATATTCATCTTTGAAAAGGCAATCCGTTCCACTATTTCTTTTCTTTCTCAGAGTCTGTCCTTTCTGTCCCTCCCTCCTTTTCTTTCCTTCCTTCCTTCCTTCCCTTTTCTTCTCTCCCCTCCCTTCCCACCCTTTCCTTCCCCTCTGCTTCCTTTCCCTTCCCTTCATGCTCCTCCTTTACTTTGGCCACGGTCTCACTCTGTAGTCCTGGTGTGTCTTATCCCTTACGTAGTTGAGACTGGCCTCCAGCTCACAATCCTCCTCCCCAGTGATAGAATTACAGGCATGTGCTACCATGCCTGGCTCTTATTTATTGAAGTCCTATTTCCTGATGTTCACCAAGCCTAGCTCCCTTTACTTCTAAGAATGAAGGCTGAGCTGAGCATGTTGACACATGCCTGTAATCCCAGCACTCTGGAGGCTGAGGCAGGAGGATCTCTGAGAATTTGAGGCCAGCCTGGGCTACATAGTGAGCTCAAGGCTAGCCTGAACTGCATACCAAGAACTTGTCTCAAGAAGAAAGAAACAAACCAAAAAAATTAAGGCTGAAGTAGTAATTTTAATGGCTTTTATACTAAAATTCCTATTTCTTTAAGCTACAATATGACAAGACCAGAAAAGTCAGAGAGTACAAGTGGGAAATAGTAAAACTCTTTTGCAAATGGACGTACTTATACACATTGAAAGCAGAGCTTCAGTCTCTGCAAGTCTCTGATCTCTTACAGAAATAGTTTTTTTTCTTTCTTCTTTTTGAGACAGGGTCTCACTATGCAGTTCAGGCTGGCCTTGAACTCATTTTGTAGCCCAGACTGGTCTCAAACTCACAGCCATCCTCCTGCCTCATCCTCCCGAATACTGGGATTACAAGTGTGCACCACCACGCCCGGTCCTTTTTTTTTTTTTTTTAAAGGATTTTATTTTATTTTTAAATTGTTATCTTTTTGAGACAGGGTCTCACTATACAGTTCAGGCTGGCCGTGAGCTCACTTTGTAGCCCAGGCTGGCCTCGAACTCACAAGGATCTTCCTTGCTCAGCCTCTCGAGTGCTGGGATTACAGGTGTGTGCCACCATACCTGGCACCCAACCCTATTTTTTAAAAAAGAATTCAAGTATATTGCTTGCTAGCTTTTTGTTCTTTGGGAAGCCTTTTAATTATCATAATTATTTTGGCATTTCATATTTTGCCTTTTAGGGTTCAGTCAGTAGTGGAGGGGGAACTTAATTTTTAAAATTAGTACTTGCTGGGTGTAGTGATGCACGCCTGTAATCCCAGCACATGGGAGGCTGAGGCAGGAGGATTGTGGTGAGTTTTAGACCAGCCTGGGCTACAAAGTGAGCTCAAGGCCAGTCTGAACTACACAGCGAGACCCTGTCTCAGAAAAGAAAAAGGAGAAAGAAAAACATTACCTGATAGCTGCTCTATATTAATCTATTGTTTGGAGAAAAAAATGATCCATTAATAAAGTAGGTATTGGAATTCTCAGTGCTATCTTCATACATTATGTTGTTGA